>JXSR01S002980.1:36066-61894 GCA_000969725.1 Ophiothrix spiculata | reverse complement strand
TGGCGGGCATATTTAAAAAATGCAAAAATGGCTCCCATCCTAGAATAATTCAGCATAAAATTCTCTACCTTCATGCCAATTTTCATGCTTTTATACAAAACCGCACAATTTCATCAAAAACCTGCAAAAATATCCTCAAGTAATAACAATTGTTTGGTCCAATTTTATTATTTTGTAAGTTCCCCTGAAATGAAGTAGTATTGAGTATTGTCATTGATCTGCTTATTCAACCGCAACAATATTTACTATTTTATTATGTGCATGCTTTCATTTATCTGTGCTGGAAAAAATGAACACATTTGATATAAAATAAGACAGATATAATAAATGTTCAAAGGTAACCCATTTTTATTCCATTCAAAAACACCCCTTACTTTATGGCTAATAATCATGAAATTGGACCAGACAAATATGCACCCAAACATTTGATAAAACATCACTTTTGTTGTACATCACCGATTGAAAAGAAACAAACAGTATCTGAAAGTTCATTTCATGGGCTATAAAATACAACCTTTACATACTTTCTGACTATCCGTTAAATCTAAGAAAATGACACGCACAGATTGTAAGGTTTTTTCTGGGACACCCTGTATCTCATTTCGTGACACTGTGGAAAGTGGTGTTATTGCAGGTTGTAATGAAAAGAGAAACATGTAGATTCCAACAAGAGCCGTCTTTCGATGTGAGAAGTCGCAATTTATACACAGTGGTAGTACAACGGGTACAATGCATGCCCATAAGTTTCCAATCACTAAACAAATCTTAGGTTTTTGACTCAAATTTCAATCAATTCCCCCTCCTCCTGCGATGATATCGACGTAGCCTATTGCCAAAAATTAAAAACACCCGCGCTTTACGCGCAATTTAAAAATTGTCATCATTTTCAATATTGTAAACTTGAATGAAATGCTTCTTAAAATCTTTGATTAACCCCCTCCCCCATTAGGATGCGCTGGTTCCATCATAACATTATAGCTAACATTCACAGAGTCTTTTATCAAATAGGCCACAGCTTGCAAAAGAGATGACACACGTTTGTCCCTCAAAGACCGATCATTTTCTTAATTTGATGGTATTTTTAGAATTTTTTGTTAAATCTGTCGGAATGTTGCAATTTTTTTTGGCAATTTTGATCCAGTGAGATCCTGTTTTTATGCATTTAACCACAAAACGCTCATTTTTCTGCACTTTTTTTTTTAACTGAAAGACCCCTTTTTGTCCCATTTTGTCACCGAAAGAACCCTACTTCCGATACTCGTACGTCACTTTCAATTGGCATCGAACGTTAATTAAATAATTGAAGAGCGTCGATCGGAGTTCTGCTGAGGTATGTTTGCTGACGGATTCCTTGATTTCAACAGAGATGTGTGACTATAGCGTCCTGAGAATATCAAGGGACACCCCGGGGATACCGAGCCCATGTGCTCATCTTTTTGATCACGATGATCATGTCTAATCATTATTAGGCATCAGACGTATTCAGTGTTTGAAGAGCGTCAAAGAATTCATCAGTAGCATCAGACGTATTCAGTGATTGAAGGGCGTCGAAAAATTCATCGGTATCAGGCGTATCTAGTGTCTGAAGAGCGTCAAAGAATTCATCAGATGAAACGTTGTGCGCGCTTACTAGTTCTTCTGTTTCAATAGAGGTGTCTGATTCTGAAGGGCTCGGGACAAGAGAACACGCAGCCCTGGTGATAGAGATATCGGCATGAGAAGTAAGGGATATCACGGCTCTGCTAAGGGATTCAGTAACAAATTCAGACACACCCCGTTCAAAAGAGTCGGATGCAACGGCACTCCGTGCGTCGATTTCGGAATCATCAACTGATGTCGCTGTCTCAGGTTTAGTTGAAGTGGAAGCAGGGTTATCGGACTCTTTCTTCACTGGCTTCGTGGGTGCATGGAGCCCAATGGATTCAATGAAGTTGGGAAAAATCCTGGATAACAGAAAGTAAATCAAAGAGTTTAATGTAGCCTATAAACGTTGCAGAACAGCAGTTTAATACCTAAATGGTGCGTCGAAAGCTCGACTATCGCCTTTTTTATCAAATATTTGCATTTTCTTAAAAACTAAACATTTTTTTAATAAAATTTCGTTTAAAGAAATTAGAAAGCAATCTTAAAGAGGAAGACACTGAATGAATAATGTAAATAGATAATTGAAACATGATAATTGTTTTGTATTGAATTTTAAACATCATCATCATGCTTTGGCTGCGGAGCAGGCGACTACAAGATATCTCCAGGCACATAAATCTTGGGCAATTGTGGCAATTTGGTCAGCTGATACTCTTGATCGTTATACCCCAACACATGATCAGTTGTCGCCTCCTCACGCAGTAGACAAGTGGCTTTTTATGAATTTTAATAGCGCCTAATAATAATACTGTCGAGAAATTTAAATATCTCACCTTTCCCGACAGCCATCCATCATGATGATGGTTTTACCATGGTGATGGGTGGATCCAAACATACCCGGTGTTGTAAGTCTAAGGATCAAAGATCGTTGCAATCCAGCAAGGCGATTTGAGCTGACTGTAGCAATATTCTTTGCGATGACGTCATCGGACGCAGAGTCACGGATTTTTTTAGCAGGTGGATTAACTCTAGAATATGAAAAGAAACAGAGAGAGTTATCAATAAAAGGTATGAATAAGAGTGCCCGTCTCTATTTTTAAAAGCGACGATTGCATACTTAAGTTCGAATAGATGCTGTTATCACACAATTACCATAAAGTCATGAAAGCACCTCCTCAACAACGAGTCTGTTACCTTCCCAGCATTAAAGATATCAGGTACGCATTTAAATTAGTACCAGTCGGGATCGATTTCAGTAACGTTTAAATGCACCGTGTGACTGAAACCCTTCATTATATAAGCGCTGACGAACACATCATGCCGATCCATAACCTTATACGAACGTT
Source organism: Ophiothrix spiculata (assembly GCA_000969725.1). NCBI lineage: Eukaryota > Metazoa > Echinodermata > Ophiuroidea > Amphilepidida > Ophiotrichidae > Ophiothrix > Ophiothrix spiculata. The sequence continues at coordinate 58,964 of JXSR01S002980.1, read as the reverse complement.
TGAAATTTTTCCAGACGTGTAGATTCTTTATACCTAACGATGAATCGTACGCTTACAGTTGCCTTTTTAGGTAGTGTATAGGCCTGTCATGGAAAGATATGGGACTCAATAACGCTTGATTGAGTATTACTTACGTTGTCTTTCGTCTGACAGCTTTGTCGTCCTTGGGCGGAACCCATTTTAGGATGATGGTCCCCTCCTATCGAAAACAAAAACAAAATTCGTTACTTAAAAACATTTTATAAACAGTATGAGTCTCCTATCGAAAACAAAAAAAAATCGTTACTTAAAAAAAAAACATTTTATAAACGGTATGAGTCGGGCCTACAATAAATGTGGTCTTTCATACATCGATTCTAAACACAGGCCTATATCCGATCGCGTCAAGTTTAATCGCGTTGAAACAAAATCTGAAAGAAGTCGTCGTGATTTTCAAAAGATAATTTAACCTACCTTCTTGATCTTGTCCTTCTCATTAGACTTCTTTTGCTTTCTGTAAAAAGTAACATAAAACAAATGTCTTTGTCATTAATTTTAATCAGCAGATCAATAATTATTTAAAATCTCATAAAACTGGCTAACTTGTGTGACACGGTATACGGGTTTCGTTTGAAAAGGAATACGGTATAAATTGCATTATTTTTTGTCGTTGGTCTGCGTGTCAACAATTGAAAACATGGGTGGATGGTGGTACAGTTGTATCCAAGAAAGAAATGACCATATGAAAATGACAAAAATAAGGACCATGGAGTTTCACATGCCCCAAAAGATGTAAGGAAAAGGGGGAAAGTTGCAAGACCACACATAAAATCGTTCTTACCTTTCGATTGCTTTCTTTGCTCTCTCAATATCGTCTTCTAGTCTCTTCAGCTCCCGACGATATTTGAGCCAATGCGCAATGGCATATGTGAGACATAACGCCGCAATGCTTGTTAAGAATTTACACACGGTTATTCTAAATCTAAAAAAGAAAAATGAAGATATATGATAATTATTATTCATTAAGACGGGCTTAGACTACTAATATAGTATCAAGTTTTGTGTGTAAATGTTTACAAAATTTTGTCGTTGCCACTATCATGACTTGTCAAACGTATTCATTATTTTATTGCAAACATGTATAAATTATACATAAAATTATCTTAAAATGTTATTTATGATAACATAATAGGTCTAGAATTTGGCTATTAGTTCGAAGCTGGGTAAAAAGCAAAACGAATCAAATGTTTGTAGCAATTATAATAGGCTACTTAACTATTAATCTTTTTCAAAAGTTTAGGTCACAGGCTGGGCCAGTCTAGGTAGTGCACCTCATAAGCACTCATCTAAATATTTGACTCATATAAACGGAGGATCCTTTATACATATACTTACTTCATCTTGGAACCGGGTCTTCGCAATAACTGATGTCAGTAATTCAACAAAGTCTTGTCCAAAATGATATACGTTTTTATACAGATTATTTGATTCAGAAGACTGATAAACTGGAGATTATTTGTCAAGATACTTGAACGAAATCAAAGTTTGTATAACTATGATAGTTGTTGCTCAGGGCAATGTTTATTGCGCCGCACGTGGTTGCTACTACCAACTTGTAGCGTCACCGGCACGCAAGATACTGTATGCTACGCATAGCGTATTTTGTTTAAGGGTACATGTACACAACACTAATTAACCAAGGAAAAGCAAATTTAAAGCACACTGGAGCAATAACATCACAACGGGTTTGATTGCAATATCAATCTGCTGTGTGGTGAAAGTGCTTGGGATAGTGTTATCCAGGACTTGGTTGTATGCAATTAAGCACCTTCTTTCTAAATTTATAAATCTGTCTTGCGTTTCATTGAGTCATTCAACAACTCACCGTATCTTCTTATACGGGAGCGCGCCGTTGTTGATTAGTGATGAATCCACAGTTGATATTCAAATAAGCGCGTCACGCATGGCACAGCGTACACGGAGGTGCGTTTACGCAGTGCACCTAAATCGGCGCACTGTTCATCGCGCGTCGGGAACTTGAGTACGTGCAAGGACTGGTGCTTGGGAACAGTTGAAACGACAAAGCAACAATCATTTAAAAACTAGCATTTTGTTTCAGATTCTTCAAAGTATTTTTATTGAAATTAGTATCTATTAAATTGAAAATATTTAGAATTTAATGCATACGTTTTCATAAAGCTTTTCGTTGTTGAAAGGTATTCAAACATGCTACAGAGTTGTTCATCGCTAATCAACAACTCTGCATCCGATGCGTCGGCGTATTTTTATCACACTCGGGTGGCTAAAGCCACCCTCGCGCGATAAAAAATACGCAGACGCATGTATGCATCGTTGTTGATTAGCGATGAACAACTCTGTAGCATGTTTGAATACCTAAATCTCCCCTTGCACGCGATTCCTGATTGAGGGTATTCTTATACCGGAATGCAATCTCGGAATATTTGTTAAGTCTTTAATCATGTTTATCTAGCTTAATTAGAGCATTCAGTGTGTCTAAAATTCTAGATCGTCTGCTACTACTCAAATGATGAATTTCGAGCTGAGTTTCATTAAAGATTGCATGTCGGGAACAGTTACTAAGTTGCACTATGTCCCACGAAATAAACCACAATATCAAAAATGGTCAGAGGCAAATTATGATTTTTTGTAATGCTCGCGTAGCGCGCGAAAAAATCTGTCAAATCGGCTAATTTCAGCTTGAAATTTGCCCAAAATGGCAATTTTTCAACTGAAAATTGACATAATGTCTGAAAATTCGAGCGAAGCGCGCAAATATTTTGATTTTTCACATTTAAAATATCAAAACAAAGGGAAAATTTAAATTTCTTTCCCTTTACTTTCTTTTTTTAGGGGCCCCCCTCGTGAAATTTAGGGTCCCCCGTCCCCCGCCTCAGACGGGCCCTATGAAGTAGAGTATTTCAAAATCCTTGCGTTTGACTATAAAATCGGGGTGTTGCGAACCTGAATCAGAACAATAGCTGAGTTAAGTGTGCAACTTTGGTTCATTAGTCTTGAAGCTTTTGTCATCTTGTTATGAACGATTTTCGATTTTATTTGATAGGTCTACTTGTATAAGTTCGACCTTTAAAATAAACGCATGTGAAACGTGTGCGACCTCTTAAAATAATTTTAGATGTACTTGGTAATCAAGATCGAAGGTCACTCAGTCTTGGGTCATTAGAATGTCCCCTTGTGGAATGTCCACATTGACGTCATCTGTGAAAAAAGCCATGAAAACCATCGGCTTTATGTCAACAGGACTTTCAACAGTGCAGTGCCTCCCATACCACCAGGCGGTTTTTATACTTAGCTCAGGGACTTAGGTCTTGTTCAACCAATCCTGGAGAATCGAAGTATAACGTTTCACTCACCAAATTAATGCTCACTGAAATAGTGAATATCACTCTGACCAAACCACACAGATATTTGCTTGTAGACTCATTCTGCAGTCCTGGAACCTATCCCATAAAGATCTCCTCCTTGCAGCATGGCGTAGCCAGGCATTTTGATAAAGGAGGGCAAGGCGGGGCAAAGATATTTTGAAGGGGGCAACTCCCCAAATGAGTAGATACAAAATGGTACACCCCCATTTTTTTTACCATAGCTTCTTATGTAAAAAACAACGTTTTTGGTCTTTTTATTTTAAAGGAGTAAATTTCCTTATTTAATTTAGAAGCAAATTTTGCAACTTCAGCACTAAATTAATGTACAGGGTGTCCCATAAAAAACTTTACAATTTGTGCGTGTAATTTTCTTGGGTTTAACCATAGAGGGGGTTTAACGGAGCTTAACGGATAGTTAGAAGGTATGTACAGATTGCAATTTATACCCCATGAATTGAACTTTCGGATATACCGTTTGTTTCATTTCAATTGGTAGTGAACAACAAAAGTTATGCTTTGTCAAATATTTGGATATAAAATTTTCCTGTCCAATTTCACGACTTTGTATGTTCCCCTTGAATGAAGACCTATTAAGTATTGTCAATGATCTACTCACTCAGCCGTAACAATGTTTACTAATTTTTTTAAAGGTTTTTATGGGACACCCTGACAATGTACAAGAAAGGTCCACAAAAAGTCCCTAAATATCCACTAAAAGAACACCCAATCACCAAAATACGTAAATGTAGCTCGTTTTTAAATAAAATACTGCACAAAATGCTTGCAAAAATGCTAAATGAACTTTTTTTTGCTTGTCACTTTGTCAAAACCACTCAAATTAGTTAAGGGTCGACCAAAACGAAAAATTTTCCTCCAAAAAGTCCCTTTTTTGAAAATCCGCACTCCCTTGAAAAAATCCTGGCTACGGGCCTGCAGTGCGCATTTGAAATAATACGGTAGGTTACCTGCAAAAATACGGTATTCTGATGAGTTTGGCTGCATCCAAACCGAACCATATTTTACTGATTAAATGCGTGGTAATCCAGTATCAAGATGAGATGTAATTTATAGCACTTTTACCATACACAATGGGTGTTACGCAATATCACTCCAAGAAAAAAGGTGCTATTAAGAACCTTTTTTTGTCCTCTATATAGAACCCTTTCGTCTAAAAGTTCTGACAAGAACCATTGATGATTCTTTGATGCTTCTTTGTAGAACCATCCTATATCCATGGTAGAACCTTTAAAAAATGTAAGTAGGCCATCAACATGATCAAGACCTAATCTGCAAATGTAGGAAAGAGAAGACACAGTTAGTCATCTACAATATTTACACATGTTTTATCTTCATTAAAACATTTTTTCTGTTTTACCAAGAACCTTTGAGGGTTCCCTTGTCTTTGTTTAAAAATGGGTTCTTGAAACCGAAAGAACCATTTTGGGGTAAATAACCATTTTTTGAACCTTTTTTGTTTTGGTTCTACGAGAAACCAAATCATTTTTTGTTTTGACCAGGCGCTTAATTTGTAGATTTAAAAAAAAGGGCCCGGAAAGGGTTCTTTAGCCCTAAAATGGTTCTTACAGCTTCAAGAAAAGGGTTCTTAATGGCACCTTTTTTCTGAGAGTGGTATACCTTCTAATTTCAACCCTAACAACAGTGATTTTTATAATGTACTTTTGAAATACAATAAATGACAGCATTACCATTATTTTAACGCTTGAACCATGCTTACGAACAGGCTTAATTACGGACATTTCTTACTCATTTTGTCTCATTCGTGTTGGTTCTTTTGATTTTGGGTCCATATCGACTCCTCCCCTCCCCCTTGACCACCATCCGGCATGTGCAAGACCTTAGTGAGTTCACTTTGGGTTTGTCATGGCATAAAGCCTGCTTTAGTCAATTGTTATAAATATTAGATTTAAATTCAATTAATTGTGAGGCTCCGATATAGATATGTTTTGGTAGAGTTTTCGTATAACCTTAAGCATTTAATCTTAGGGCCTCAAGGAGACACGTTTATCCAGCTAGTAATCCTCCTAAAAATAATATCTTTTATGCAACACAAAACTGCTTTTAGTTACAGCTTTCGGTGATTGCGCGATTATTCTATACGTCAATTTATACGTCGACGTATACCACATTGAGTTGCACCGACAGTCATATTGTGAGCTTACCCATTTCAAACCGCATACGTGCATACTAGTATTATGTGTACGTCACAACAGGTACTGTACGCCGACGTACATTTCCTTCCAGACAACAGAAAATACACATAATTGATTCAATTGGGTTATATGAAGGTTCTACTCAAAAGAGTTGGGGGAGCGGTTGAGGAATCGTTGATCTGGCACCAGATTTCAATCAGAATAGAGAGACCTGTTTGAATCACGAACCTGTTTATAGTAATAACCTACAAGCAGTTTCCCATGATTTTGAGGAATATTGGAGAAAATTGCAATTCTAAACCAACTTTAATTTTTAATGAGTTAGGATTTAAAAAAACACAGGTTAGTCACACCACTATCACAGAATGATGTATTGCAAATTAAATTCTCTCTAGTCTTCTCAAGATTCCATGTTTAAATAGTTTCAATGCATAAAATCATTATTTTTTTGATTCATAAGTCTGATTTAAAACTCTGCAATTATTTTGAAAACGAAAAATGATTTAGTCGACTAAACCAATTTCAGCCTCTCCTTCTAGAAAAATATATGTCGATGTTCCAAAACAGACAAATGATAATTTTTTTAGAAATTTCTGTATGAATCTTTTAGCACTGAAGGGCATAATTAATAACAGATTTAAAAAAAACATATTTTCAAGAAATCAAATTTCTCTTTATCATATAGTCATGGACTACCTTGTTTTGTCCATACGAACCTTTATCATTGATGTCATTATTCTATGATTGTAATTCCTAAATTTTGGGTTTCTTTCTCAAATAGATTTATTAGTTAAAACATTAATCAGGCTACTCCAGAGAATATCAATATTTGCACAGAAACAATTCAATTAAAAATGATAATTTGTTTGACCATAAGAGGCACTGCAAAATATTTGAAATACTGTTAGGTGTTTTTTATGCCAAGAGACAAAAACTGCTACCTCCTTTAAAATGGCTCTTTTGCCATGATATTTGAAGTGAACCTGTTTTGAAGTAAATTGATTTTTGATGGGCATGGAAGAATGTTAAAAAAATCAATAGATGGTTAAACTGGTAGAATATGCTGGGGGAGTAGTGACGTCACATTTATGATAATTAGCCCAACACGTGTGATCTGGTTCCAAACAAATGATTATGTCAACTGATCAAACGTATTGACGAATAGGCGTACATACTAATACAAATCAGACTTATTTTTCTCGGTTGGAAAACAAAAAATAACGGCAGGGGTCCTGTCCTGGCTTGTAATCACACCCTTCAGCATAACAGGTCTGCATGTTTCCCCTTATTTTTGGTTTTAGACGAATGTTATGGTATCAAATAGGAGTCTGACTTTTTCCCCAATAGACTTAACGTGTGGCAAAACTGTCCAACAAGTTTGTTTGGAACCAAAACGCATGTGTTGGGTGATTTACATAAATTATGACGTCACTACTTCCCCAGCATATAAAAATAGGATATACCTAGGGAGCAAAACATGTTGATCTGCAATGGGAAATTTTAACACGTCCCATCTCGATGGGTTCTATGGACCATAGGTAACATCACTAAGGTGGACACAAAATCAACATGTTGCACGGGGACCCTGCTGGAGGGGGTAAAGTCTTTGCATGGGTCAAAATTTAAAAATTTTCAAATTCTAACATGTTCCTCTCATCATGAGGAAGCAGAAAAGTATACTTTGACCATCTCTGACAAATGTTTTTGAGTTAAATCCAAAAACATAAAAGATCATTCCAGCCGTTGGATGGAAGTCAAAAATTCTAAGTGTCAGATTTGGTTAAAAATGGTCTCGAAATATTTGTCTTGCAAAACTATCTACATAAAGTAATATTTTCCAACGTGACGTCTTCGATGAATTGTTTCTTTGGTATCAAGCAAAACTACTTATTTACAATTGGCGCCAAAAACCACATCTTCATCTCAACCTGATTAAAAATTTCATTAGAAAATTCAAGAAAGAAAACTTTTAAAATTTTAATCATGTTTACTTGACATTACTGGTGAATCTTTTCATTCATCTCAACCTGTAACCATAGCAATGATTAATATTACTTTGTACAGACAGTTTTGCAAGGCAAACATTTTGAAGCCAATAATAAAATTGGGCACTTTTGACTCCATAGGCCCATCTCATGACCCTAGTATGACCTTTCATGTTTTTGGATATATCTCATAAACTTCATTAGAGATGGGTCAAAATTAGTACTAGTCAAAATATCCTTTTTATGCTTCAACATGTTTGCTCCCTAGGTATAACCTATTTTGAAAATTCTTTTTGAACACCTACTGATTTTTTAAACACTTTTTTTAAACCTACAAAGTTCACATTTGACAGAATCATAACTAAGAAACAATTCTCTTTGAGAAAAGACTTTCTTTTATTAGTAAAGAGCCACAAGAGGTTTTAACAATTGGGCAGAAAGATTGGAGAAAGCATAAGAAAGGATTGATTGCATTAAACATGCAGTTGTTACAAACTACACAAGGACTGATATAATTTAATCAAGAAAATTTACAGATATAAAACAGAGATTCCAAATGAACCAGCAAGGAACTATATTTGGGGTAGTCGTCTCCAAGGCCAAAAAGATGATGTTAGATTGTGTCGTTTTTGAAAACACTAAAAAAAATTTGTCTTTATATATTTATTCCCTGTGCTTAAGTCTGGTGGTTGGAAAAAAGTTACAAAGACTCTGCACCAGACACCTTACGGCACAGTATCTCTGCCACATGAATTGTCAATGTAGGCGTATTTCTGTTCTAGTCGGAGTTGGTAACCAAAATGGTGATAATGTTTGGAATCTATTTTTTAAATCTGTGGAAAAATCACAACATTTTGTTCCTTTGATGGGAATAAGAGAGTTACCTATTGAAAAAAAAAATCTAAGCTTTAAAATGTTTTTGTTGAGGTAAATCTGACTGTCAGTTCATAGTTGTATTTGATTAAAGTGAATGAGTCCTTCAAATTTCAAAAATGAATTGTGCATACTTCCTAAGAGTTTGGCAGTGGATAATTTTCATGGAAAATGTAACTGATATCAAATTCCTAAAATTATCAAAAAGAGTGTGTATATGCATCAGATAATATGTGTATAAGGTGGTTTTAGATCGTCATAAGTAAAGATTTCATCTTAATAAGGAAAAAAGTGTCATGTTGCGCATAAATGAAAAAATAATTAAAATTTGGGTCAGTTGGTGGATTTCCCCATTTGAAAACAATCAAATTCCAGTTCCATAAATAGAAAATATTGGTATTGCTGAAGCATACACTATGCTATAATAATGAGGTGCCTAAAAATTTGAATCTAAATATACTCTATAAACCTTGAAGTATGAAACAAGCAATCAGACTCTGTTACGAGATTAATAACATATCCCATATGTTCTACAACATTGTGGACAGGTGTTTTTGTATTGTGTAAGAGACTAGAGACTAGTAATGATCGAGTAGGAATAACTGTGTATTAATATTTTTTGTACATGAATCATTCATGATCATTTAATATAATTTTTGGCTCATTTTGTTACTATCACCTATACAAACTTTGAATCACTAGCGTGCCCAAAGGGGGCTGGGGGAGGGGGGGGGGGGGGGGAAAGTGCCTCCCAGTCGGGTGTGCCATTCAGGGTTCCATTTGGGTAAATCAGGGATCTGGACCAACTCCCACGAACGAAGCCCTCTTCCCGAGTCAGCTGTCTAAAATCAACCGACTCAGCTTAGATTCTGTTAATTAATGTTCACGATTATTAGCAAAATAGCGAATTTTCCAAATTTTTTCCCACATGTCATAAAAATCCTTTACTTTTTCATAGACTATTTTTGCTCGCAGATTTTTTGGCCTTAGTTGTATAATTACCCCGGTATCCCCAATGTTTTGAAGATACTGGAGGGAAAGCCACTGGAAACCGCCCAAACCGACATTAGGAATGAAAATTAAAGCAAAACAATGATAGCATTTTCATGTATTCACTGGTTGCACCAAGGAAGACATACCTGGAGGTGGCACAACTTTTGCGTCCCCTATTTGACGAAATTATCAACACTCATATTTAAGTTTCCATTTTTTAGATATTCAAACGTAAAATGTTAAAAAATTTTGTGCGCTTCGCCCGTTCATCAAGATTTTTTTTGTATAGCAAATTTGTTTCAAAATTTCGCGCGCGATTGTTAATATTCTATAAAATTTGCTTCGCGCGTTTATCAAGAATTTATCACCATTTTAGGTACAAGAAGCAAATTTGTTTTAAAATTTCGCGCGCTTGTTAATATATTTTGCACGCTATACGCGTATTTAAAACATCAAATCATACCCCTCCCATGGTGTCATTCGGGGGAAACCAAATCTTGTGCCCTCCCAGTCAAAAAATCCTGTGCACGCCACTGCTTTGAATATAAGTTTATTTGAAAATTCAGCAGGATTGAGTACGCTGTTATGATATGAAAAATACGGACTAATTCCCCATTGGTTTTTGTGCGTAAATAGGCTGCATGCTGCATACTTCAAGGTTTATAGATTATAGAAACATTTATCTTTCAATACGATTTACAATACAATTCTTTTAGCAAAGTTGATATATTTTACATTATATGTTACGTTACATTTTGTTCTTTAAAGGAAAAAAACCCACTTATTTTCCAATTTTTGAGTCGGTCATCAAGTGCAAAATATATAAAACATTGTTTCTTATGCCTAAACTTTGTAGAATCAAACAAGATGATATTCACCATAGAAGCCATAGAATATATGTGGGCCACCGCTACAAAACGATGCAGTTGTCGGCTCGTACATGTTGCTCATTGTAGCATATCTGATGTATACGACTAGTATACATCAGATACAAAGAGTATGTACTATACATTCCACCACATGGGAAAAGGAAACCAGGAAGACAGCGAACCCTTTTTCTGCAGTACATCCATAACCTTATGAATGATACAGAGTGCATACTGAGCAAACGTTAACTGAAATGGCTCAGGACCATTGTAGTTGGAGAAAACTTGTAGTCGCCTGCTCCGCAGCCGACAGATGATGATGATACATCAGATATGATACGTATATTCTATCACTTCTATGGTGAATATGCCTATAGCATAGATTACTACAGCAATCACACCCAACTGTTCACATGGCTCACCGCACCATAACTAATCATTGTGATCACAAAATAAATACATTTTTAGAACATAATTAACCAAAGGATATTTCTTTTAAATTTGCACGGTCAATTCAGAAGGATATCATGACCCAGGTGAATAGTTCGAGCCCATATTCTGCGAAATTAATCTGATTATTATGATACAGTAAAACTCATTTTAATGAAATCTGATATAAGAGAAGCCCTGTTATAAAGAATTATTTTAGTTAAATTTCTTGGGGTTTTTTTTATTGTTTTTGCAACTCTGATATAACAAAATTTTGGATATAAAGAAGGAATTTGTCTTTTCCAAGCAACTTCATTATAAAGAGTTTCCACTGCATTGCTTTTTCAGCAAAATGGAGAAATACATTTGTTCAGTGTATCATTTTACAGCATCAACGAAGTATGTTTCCAAGAATCACTCAATTCCACTCATTTACTTCTGCAGTGTTTACAGTTAGGGCCAAATCAAAGTCGTCCTTCAAACAAAATTTTCGCTAACAAACATTTCATCATGATGTCACCAAATATTTGTGATCGAATTTAAAGTATAAACCGGTAAAAAACATTTGATGCATTGTATATGGCAATTCAACACATCTGCAATTTAGCGTGAAATTTTATTTGGTCTCAACTCTGTGTTAAAGTTATTTTATTTGAAGTCAATCGTCATTTTAACGTCACAACCAAATATTTGGTAGGGAAAATTTTGTTTGAGGCCGACTATGTTTTGGCCCTTACTAACTACTTCAAATACACATCACTGTACAGTGCGAATAACGTACACTGGTTTGGTAATCGATTACATGCATTTCAATGACCAAACCAGTGTACGTTATTAGTTCGTTATCCGTATGTTTCGTGATGTGCGACAGAGCCCTTATACGGCCTAAATTAATAAATGGTTTGTTTGCCCTCTAGTGGAAAAAATAAAATTGTGGGTCGGTTGGTTGACCTTTTTTTTTTCTTTTTTACTCTGCACATATATTTTAGATAATGATCTTATTCCATGGATTTTATCATGAACATCAAGCAATATAGGGCTTCATCAAAGATTGTGGGTCATTACTTAGAGTAAATATGCATATTATACTACTAAATGTGACTTTATGCTGTTTAATTTTACATTTTTCGTCGTAAATATTGAGTTTTCATATCTTAGGTGTATGAAGAAAAACAAAAACTAAACTAAAATACCCGACCTAAATTTTTGGCATTTAAGGGTCGGTCGCGGAGGGCAAACAAACAATTTTTTTTGGGCCTAGTTGAGTGCACTTCCCCTGATTCCTTTCAGTGACAATAGAATCTTGAAATTAAAGATCTCCAGTTTTTGTTCAGATCATGATAAAAATAGTAATTGGAAAAAAAAGTATATCATTCTATAATTATGCCCCTCTGGGCAACTCATAATACATAAATTATAAAAATATGGATATAACAATACCTACAGATTGTATAACACCTGGTTTAAAATAAATAGATTGCAAGATCTCATTTCAACTATTCCAAATGTCTAGATCAGGGATTCTGAACTAGCGGTGCTGCTCCATTTGTGGCGCATCACTACTTGCAAAGTGGCGTGCGGCAGAATTAAGAAAAAGAAAGGGGAAAAAGGAGAAAAAATAACAAATATCTCCATTCATGTTTTGTTTTAGAAATTTTAGGAGAGCGGAAAAATAAAGGAATGGATTTTGTGTCACAGTTTCTGTATTTCATTGGCTTGAAATATAACATACTATGGCTGTCCAGTACACGTAGCGAGTGAAGAGTCCCGGCTTGTGATCCAGGCCAGCTTAGGGGCTCTGATTGGGTGCATGGGGGATTGTTGGGCCAATTTGATAGGACTGTAATAGGCCAAACAAGAGCCATTTCATCCTTTTAAAACACAATAGACCCTCGACCCCACCAGGGGTTTCAACCATGGCCCTTGAACGGGCCTCTGGACCCCAAGCTGCAAGTAAAAGGCTCTGCTCGCTTTGCTCGCTAAGCATGTTGAATGGCGCCTTAGCAATTGCAAACATCGAAAGTGGAGCTTCAACTAAATTAGTTGGGAAACCCTGATCTAGATGATCTTCCCATCTCTCTAAAAAAAAATTATGAAAAATATTATATTGTTTGTCCTCTATTCACAGTAGTTTTTGTATGACTCATCCCAACATCACTCAAAAACATCTGCAAACCTTGTTACTTGGTACGAATCAGAAAAAGATCAGTTGGTTATGCAGTTAAGCATTAGTATTCAGAATATAAAGTGCAGACTGTGAACTGTGAAAATTGCACCATTAAGTGCAATATTTGGACTATAGTTATAATGAAATCTTAGGCACAATATAGTTGATCTCTCGATATTGATTGATGTATGGTCTTTTGGTAGGATAGCCCTCAGTGTGTACTAGACTTACCTGGGACCATAAAACCTAAGTAGGTTTTATGGTCCCAGAGACTAACAAACTGAGTACGAATGTTGCAAAAGACGAATCATTAAGTAATGCCTGGCCTGTCGGTGGAAATTGATAGACTCTACCATTGATTTGATGAGTCAAACACATATAGGGTACATATAACTTAGAGTCTCTGTCAGCAAAAGTTGTCATCATGATGATCCAGAAGTTCCTTTAAGAACCCAGAAGCCTCCCTTGGATACACACATGCTCTGAAAAAAATGAAACAAAATATGTTATTACTAAAAAAATTGGCAAATATGGTACAGCAATAAATATAGTGTCCGTCATGTGAGTGCAAGAAAAATCATACCTGCAATGACTGCCTTAAGTTATATTTATTTAACACCTAGTCAGAAAAACAGAAAACCCCGCAAAATTTCCCCATCATATGTCAGTGGCTCTTGAAATGGTTCTTCAGGTGACACCCGTCACTGAAAAACCATTTCAAGAGCCACTGACCCAAGGCTGGAGATTATGCAATGTGCAATCCAAATTAATGACAAATGGCAGCTATTGCAGATACGACTTTATTGCACTCACATGACGAGACTTCATATACCGGCCTGTGTATGATGCCGTCAGCCATAGGGTTCAAAATTGGGGGTATTTGGGTCTACTTGATTCCTTCCAAAATCAACTCTACATTTCGGAAAGATGAAATGCATCACCGTCAAAAATCAAAATGCCCCCAATTTGATCCCCATGCCGGAATAAAAATGGCCCTCTAAATCTACAAGTACACCAGAGTAGTACTGGACTCACAATTCAAAGGTTACCCAACTTTTGGTTTAATTTCTTCCATCTCACTCTGATTTTTGCTTATGTAGTTCGTCAGGGTTGGGCTAAGCTCTCTGCTCTCCTTACCCCTAATAATTGAATATATAGGAATACTAAACTGACTCAAGTCCATGCTTCCCTACTATCAACAAACCTCTTGTCGACAATGTCGTTGACAAAAGCTGTTTTAAGCTTTGTTGACAGGCCTCAAGTTTGTCGATAAAAACATAAAAATAAAATAAAATAACTAAAAAGCTTGAGAAAACTAAAAAACATTGTTATTTAATCTCATATTATGTGTAGAATATTATTTTATACATTTAATGTTTTATTGACTACTTTAAAACAAGCACATAGCTATAAGTTGATTAAAAGAATTTCGTATAATTCTTCACTTGCAATTGAAATAGCAATGCACTTATGATTATTTTATTCACAACCGTCATTAACTTGTCAGTGACACTACATCCCAGCGCTACAGGGTGACGAATTCAGCAAAAGACCACAAGTTGTAATTTTAATTGCTATGTTGACGAAAATGCATTGTCGACAGTGTTGACGTCGGTCGCTCGAGTGTTGGGGGTTTGTCAATAATGAAAATACTTGCCGAAACCAGCCCTAAAAGAAAGTATATTGTCCTATAATGATGAATAATTGCCATTCAAAAATCAATACTGTGCATTGATCATCACTTCCTTTTGTATGGGTTAGGGTGGATTCATACTGCCATACATTCGGTACCGAATGTATACTTGTGACATCTTAATCATTCGACACCGAATGAAACTGGATGACCATGCCGAGTTGAAATGGATTAAATATCCCGCTTAACAACACTATTCAGCACGTATTGATATAAATATATCTTTCTCCGGTTCATACTTTTTATTCGATGCCAAATATATTTTGACGTCACAAGTATACATTCGGTACAAAATGTATGGGAGTATGGACTTGGGTCAGTTTTGCTTTCATATTCAATTCCTACCTTTATTATTCTTTCTGTTTCAGCCTTAGTTGATGGTTCTGAACCTAAAACTTCCTGGAATTTTTCAACAAATTGATTGCGTCTACACTTGTAATTTTCCCCGTACATATCCATGATAACTTTACGATACTGTGGAATTAAAAAAAAAATTCTGGTTAATGATTATGGAATGAATAAGTTTTTGATCTGTTCTGAATCATGAACAGATTTATTTTAGGGAGATTCTCAACAGCTAATAGCCACCCCAAATAAAGTGTTAACCTGTACTTCAGCAACAGAAGGGTGCTTTGACATAGAATTGAAAGTATCGAGCTTGTCAGCGATATTTTCTGTATACGCACAAATTGGCGGAAAAATGAAAGATGCATATTGCGTTGTAGTCAAGTTATATCAGCACACGACCAGAATGCCGCGTTGAGTATTCAACGATTCACGCAACATCGGACCAGCGTGGCGCAATCTCCTAACTTAGCCTAATTTTTAGAGCGCAAATAGTCCTCTTTCCTATCTGTACTTTCTTTAATCAATATTCAGACCCATTTGGAACTACTTGGGTCTAGGTCGGTAAACATGAGTTGAATTTATTCTTTTTAATGTTGTTGTCAAGAAACACTGTCATTGTCGACAATCGCCTAATTTCAAAATCTGACATCAGCAAATTGTTGACAAAACATTGCATCAATTTGTAGTACTCCTGCTCATCGAAAAATAAGATTGAAATGCATGAGAAGCATATGATGGAGTTGAATTCGTCCCAGTATGGTTTATTCAGAGTCTTGTCGATATGCATCGATCGATGCCCATCGAAGTGCAATCTTTCCACATGCTATTCACAAGGAATAACGCATGTAAAAGACTGCGTATTGTGCGATCTAAATCAACTGACTCTGAATAAACCATTATCCTACTTTGAGCAGTCCGATATATGATATCGGACGGTACGCATGATATTGACAAAATTGGATGATTTACGCCCAATATTTATTGGTCACGCTATGAATTTTCTTAAAATATTGGGCTCAACTACATCTCCGTCTCGCCCAATATTTTTGCAACTTATAGCGCGACCAATTTATATGGGCTGAATCTATCCAATTTTGTATCAATGATGGACAAGAATCTGATGACACTTGATGCATGATATCATAAAAATAACATATTGTAATAATGGTGCCAATCGGAGTCCCTCAAAGTCTTGCGAAATTTTCATGCGGGACGAAATTTAGCGTTATTAAGAGGTCAATTTGAAAAAAAAAAATTACACATAGAGAATAAATCAACTATCGATTACAAGTCGACTCTATATTAATGGATGATGGTATAACAACTTCATTGAAAAATGAGGTTATTCAGTTGAACTCTTTGCTATTATATTTTAATGTCAAAATTGTTGTAATTCAGCTGCTTTTTGCTGCAATGAGTGGTTAACTCTTTCACTACGGCATGCCGCTCACAACGGCTTCGCAAAAGCGTGCGAGCCGTTGTTATTAAAACCCACATTTAAGAAAATATTTCACATTTCAAAATTTTATGAACATGCCTATTAATGGCTCTTGATTTGCTGGGTGCCATGCAAAAAAATCATGTAAAATATTTAAAAAAATCAACCTACCTTATCATTAGAATCACCACAATCCCAATAAACATATATCCTTTTATCTCCGGTGTAATTTGCAGGCCACTGAAATAAAACAAAACAAAGTGGCATTTAGAAACAAAATAGTGTCGTCGGGGTCAAAGGGATGGCTTGATTCCTAGATGACCTTTGACTTTGCTCACTTAGGGGTCACACACTTGTCTCTACCCAAGGAATATTGTATTGTGTCCAAGTCCCATGAAAATAAGAATAAGTATGTGGATTTGCTGCACAATCTTATAATTATGACCAAGGGGGTAGGACATGAAATAATGTTTATTTTTAGTTTGCAATGAAACTGATGTAAATCTAAATTTTGCTTTTAAGGTACTTTTTGCATCAAATCATTTTGTAAATTCATTTTTAAATTAAACCTCATATCTGTTAGGGTTGCTTAACCCTTTCCAGTCTGACCATTTTTTCTTCCCCAGGCTGACGCCATTTTACCTGTAATCTGACACCTAAAGTAAATTAAATTTATCTTTAGAAATATTCTACATAATTCAATGAAACATCAGCCTAATAGACCGTTATGAACTGTATACACTGCCTGTTGATAGTGTTTTGGAAGATAAGAGGTAGTGAAAATAGTTATACTTCAGTGTTAGTTAGGGCGTCGCTCAGACGCCCAACGCCTGAGCTGGCAGTAATTTATGGCGTCGCTCAGACGCCCTACGACAGGAAAAGGTTAAACAACCCACTAGTTTCATGAAATTAAAAAAACCCTAAAAACAGTTTGTTGTTTACAGTCTCTACCTTGCTAAGGTGCCTACGTGTTATCATGCAAAGTTTTTTTTAATTTAAAAATAGAAATTATGTCACATCCTACCTCCTCTGATTATGACCACCAGAAGTCATTGACCCATAGTTGACCTTTGACTCCACTCACATATGGGTCATACATGCACCGTTGCCAAAGGACCATTGAATCCAAGTCCCATGTGGATTTGCTGACCAATTTTATAATTATGACCACTACAAGTCATAAACCCCAAATGATCCCTAAATGACTTCACTCACATACAAGCACCGTCTCTAAAGGACCATTGCATCCAAGTCACATGAAAATTGGATAATTTAAGTATATGGATTTGCTGACCAATTTTATAATTATGACCACTACAAGTCATAAACCCCAAATGATCCCTAAATGACTTCACTCACATACAAGCACCGTCTCTAAAGGACCATTGCATCCAAGTCACATGAAAATTGGATAATTTAAGTATATGGATTTGCTGACCAATTTTATAATTATGACCACTACAAGTCATAAACGCAAGGACCATTGCATCCAAGTCACATGAAAATTGGATAATTTAAGTATATGGATTTGCTGACCAATTTTATAATTATGACCACTACAAGTCATAAACGCACCGTCTCTAAAGGACCATTGCATCCAAGTCACATGAAAATTGGATAATTTAAGTATATAGATTTGCTGACCAATTTTATAATTATGACCACTACAAGTCATAAACCCCTAATGATCCCTAAATGACTTCACTCATATAAAAGCACTGTTTCTAAAGGACCATTGCATCCAAGTCACATGAAAATTTGATAATTTAAGTATATGGATTTGCTGACCAATTTTATAATTATGACCACTACAAGTCATAAACCCCTAATGATCCCTAAATGACTTCACTCACATAAAAGCACTGTCTCTAAAGGACCATTGCATCATAGTTGGCAGTGCCATTCTTAACCCATCCTTTTTAGTTTTAACCCACCCTTTATATGAAAACACCCTTTATACTGTAAAGTCAAAAACCACCCTATTAGATTTGACTGCCATGCACCACAATGTGTACTAAGTCATGTCTTACCTTTGTATTCCTCACCACCCCCTGAACAAATTCTGTATTCCAACCCGCAAAAATTTAATACTGAGTGTTTGAACCACTTTTGATTAATTTCATTGTGGGTGCATCAAGATCAACATACATGTAGTTAATCCATTGAGAGGAATTTGCATTTGATCAAAGCTTAAGTCTCAGTGAAGAACACATCCTTTATAATTCTAATCCACCCTTTTTACAAAAACACCCTTTATAACAATGGAATCAAGAAACCCACCCTTTTAGCTATTTTCTTGATTTTGCAAACCCAACCTTTAAGCGTGGGTTACCAACAGTGTGCAGCATCCAAGTCCCAAGAAATTCGATAAAGTATGTGAATTTGCGGACCAATCTTATAATTATGACCACCAAATGTCATTGACCCCTAATGACCTTTGACCTGCTCATATAGGGGTAGCACATGTGCCCTTACCCAAAGACCATTGTGTCCTAGCCCCATGATAAGGTATATTAGCTGTGTTCACAAGGTGATTTCATTCTTGGGAATTTGGAATACTTGAGTATTCCTTATTCTAGAGTTTTCAGAATCCTGTCCACATTGGAAAACTAATTCTCAAGAATGATACAAGCTAATTATGTCACCTCAGGCATTCAAAAACAAGGCAAACAATGCACTGACCTTGTTGATATCACAACCGTATGATCACAACAACAAAGCCACTACTCGAGTATAAGAGCAGAGACCTTTACTAAACCCCAAGTTTTCTTGGGATTGACATTCAGGGTTTTAGCCAGTCATAAACCTCGAGTAGAAGAATTTCACGCTAATACTAGAGTCGATCTAGAGAATCTGACTTCTTGAGTATGACTTGAGAATGAAAGGCCTCAATGTGGACGCGCCTATTGGTTTCCTGACAATCTGATAAGGTGTGACACACTAATTTGAATATCAACCGTATTTTGATAAATAAATCAACAATGGTTCACTCCTATACAAGGATGTTTTAAGGGGAGCAAAAGGGCAAATTTTCCCCTGGTTTTTAACAATTACCCCCGGATCAGATCAAATCAGTGTGACCCGGGGCAATTTTTTTTTATTGAAGTTGGCCATGGTTATTGTGCCACTTAACAGTTTGCCAGCAGTTGTTACTATCCATTTTTTAGAACATTGGCCCTAGTCCTTCACTAATTGCCCCCGGTTTAGGTCAAATCCCCGTTGCCCAGCCCGATTCAGTCAAATCCCTGTTGTCCGGGAGTAAATTTTTTTGAGAAAGTTTCCCCCGGATTTAGTTTCCTTAATAAAAAGCTTGCTCCTATACAAGAAGATACACATGCGTAGATACAGTGAGTTAGTTGCTTAATTCCTATTGAACATAAATTTGTACTAACAGGTATTGGTACAGCAACTGCCCCAACTTGGATTGCACAATCTTCCATTAGTTTATCCGACACCCACTGATTCAACACGTCGTCCTGTGGCAGCTCAGACACACGGAAAAGAAGCATCTTACGCAGTTCTGTTACACTCAGTACATAATTACTCTGAAATTTCTCTCGTAAAAACGTTCTCACGGCTTCTTGCAATTCACTAGATGAGTTTTCATCCCCACTAGAGAGTGGTCCATTTGTTACACTGTCACTATTTGAATTTGGAGTTAAACTAGATGTCTGAACATCCCCCGTTTCCATAGGAACAGGTTTATCAACAGGTTCTTGCTTAATCCTTATCCTAGAATCGCCAGGCCCGGTCTTGTTTTTAACACCGTTACTCCCTGGTAACGCAGAGTTACTCTTTGCTATGCTGTCCTGATTGAATGAGAGTTCTTTTCCCTGCATGCTCATATGAGAATTATTAACATGAGCCTGTTTCACTGGAGATTTATCCTTTGATTGAGATTTAGTACGACTTCTTGAGGCTTTGGTAGGATTATCTGTCAAATAAAAACAATATATCCAATATAACTGTATATCACAAATACAACATCAACACAGGAAATTACTTGAGACATTGTTGGGTCTTGTGGAACAGAACTGTTTTGCGCTGGAGCACAATTAGGCCACAACATTATTTTTTCAAGATGGCGACCATAGACTTGATTTTTGCACCTATAAATAATTTCAAAACATGTAATTAATATTTTACAATAATCGTGAGGTGAACAATCAAACATACGGTCGCCATTTTGGAAAAATAAGGCTGTGGCCAGGTTGCGGCCGGCAGCACAAAGTTGTGGCCTAATTGTGCTCCAATGCCTTAGGAATCGAATCAGTAGTTTGTAATTTTGAGCCCATGAAGAACATACTATGTCACTGGGCAAGACATTCAATCTTGATTGCTTTGATGACTGAAGCACATGTGAAAATCACACTGCCTGGGTAAGGACAGCTGTACATGCAACAGTTCATGTTTCAAGCAATTCATCAAAGTTTCTGCTCTGCAGCTGGTGAAGCTCAATAGGTCTTTATTATTATTATTATAACTTGTGATAAGGCCCGTAACATTTTTTGTAATGATGGATGAAGTGATTGATTCATTATCCGTTATTCACTCTTTCCTAATTTTCATTAATACAGTTGACGCCGCTTAATTGGGACATCTCGGAGTAGCAAAAATATCCCAATTAACCAGTTGTCCCGATTTAAGCAAAATACAGATATCGCCATAAGTGAGATGTTTTCACACTAAAATATACACTAAATTCATGAGCTGACAAAAATTGGACAAAGTGAAAGAATCTTAGAGACCTCTTAAATAGATTAAAATGTTTGCAGAGATTTTCAACAGAATTTGGGATTTGTAATTTACTTGCATAAAATTTTCATCAAATTAATGCATTTTGCCTAAAATGATCCCATTTATCAGGAGGAATGTCCTGATTATCAGGTCAATTTTGTACTTAAAGAAACAGTTCCCTGACCGAATATGTCAATTAACCAAAAATCCATTTTAAGAGGATCCCGATTTAGCAGCATCGACTGTATTTTATTTTGACAGAATTACAGTGTTTTCATTAATAACAACATCTGGTAGTCAAATGTACATAAATTCCTCCGTCATAAATGTATTTAATGAGTAATGCCTTTAAAAATCACGACTGGCAATGCTAGAAATATCTAGGGGGCGAAAAATGGGGGAAACAACCTAATTTGTAAAATTACTGAAGTTAAGTTGACGTATAAATTGCATTTTTCCTGAAAAATCTTGAAGAATGAAATATTTGACAATTAAATGAAATTTTGATGCGGGCGCAATTTTTGGAAGTGAGCGGGTGACGCGAAACTCAATTACAACTTTCAAGGGTCTAATCACAACAAGTAAAGTCCAATCACGCAATAGAGAAAGCTGAATATGATCTTAAACCTTGCTGCATAAGATGTGTTCGAATGACAAGGTTTCCACATCTTTGAAACCAAAGAGTTGTTGCAATTCAGTAGAACTTACTGCATATAGAGCTGCATTCAATTTTATTTTTTTGCAAATTGTCGTTTGTCCAAAATGACAGGATAATCAATGTATATATTATACATATACCAACTCAACTAAAAGCAACAACTTTTGTACAACAAAGAAGAAATATTTGGGGAAATTTGGCAAACTAAAATATTATCCTTAAAGGGATTAAAGGTGTGTGTTCCTATTACTTTCTTGCTCCCCCCCCCCCTACCCCACCCCTGTACATTTTCACATCCATGTTGTTATGTTTTCCGTTAAGAGATATGATCATGGAGAATTTAGTTAACAAAAATGAATATAAATAAGTTTGTCTGGATCCCTATCAGACACATTTTTGCCTGTAGCATTAATTTGGTTCAAGGACATGCGAATCAAGCTTCACAGTTGGCGAATTCCAGCGTGACAGGCGTGACCTTTGCATGAACCTTTTTTTCTCAGAATAGCTGGTAAATTTTATCTAAAGGCGATACCACGGAAATATTACTATATGTTATAGTAAACATTCGATATTGGATGCAAAGAGTGAAAAATTTATTCTAACTCAATCACTGTCTTCACAATGTGGACACAAAGTGTCCGTGACAGGCGTGACCCAAACTGACACTGCCTCTTCAAAAATATGGTTTAATGCTGAATTCTATCTCTTTCCCACGGGAGATTTGATTCCTGTTTATGTTGCAGATCTCCTTTGGGGAACCAATCAGGAAACATTTCACTTTTGGAGCTGTAGCTCTTAACTTGGAGAATACAGGCTAAATCATTTCGTGACAGGCGTGACATTTGTGCACACCTAGTTAAACTTGATTTTAGCAATGGATCTGTTGTTTAATAACGTGTTTATTTATGATTATGATTTATTTTCAACAGTTTTGATACTGTATTATGCAAGTTTAATCTATTTTTGAGCTTTAACTCTTGTCCTCCTGAGCTATTTTTACAACACGTCCTTCGTCCTTCGAAGGGTTGTTGCAACCACCCTAATATTTTAGAATGGAACCTCCTATGAACTTGATTTTGCTAATAATAGATAGGTATGATCCTCCGCTATCCAACGATACCAAGATCATCAAAATCGACCGAGGCGTTACGTAATTA
>JXSR01S002980.1:0-13770 GCA_000969725.1 Ophiothrix spiculata | reverse complement strand
TTACAGAATCAGTTGTTGGTCAGTGGCGGGAAGATTTAGACAAAACGCGCGTGTGGTATCTAAGCGTATGATTTGCATCCAATACGCACAACGCAGCACGCGCACTAGTATTTTACGCATTGTCTTCCCGGTTAGCGCCGAAAATGGCGCAAAAGATTTGCTACGAGCGCTCCCGAGCCAACGGGCCTTCAGTGATAAAACTTTTTACGTGTGATTTCCTATACCACAAAATGCTGATTTTATGACGTCATAGCTCGCTTAAATGATCGGTGACTCACATTTTTTATTGCTGAATTTTAAAGTTTAGACTCTTATCTATAAACTGACAAAAAATAAACAAAATCTACAAGGAAATTATCACCGTGATCGTCCTTAAGGTACTTTTTGGACCCAACATGCTTTTCAGTCATACCAAAAACTAATTTAATCAGCCTTAAAATGACATCAAAAAAATTAAAGGCATCGGACATTCGGCTACCAAGGTATGACAACATTAACGGATTTAAAAACACACTTCTAAGAACAAGATGGTTCGCGAACCAGTAGTCTCGCCTGCGTATCGACCGCCTACTTAATCATCATTCAGTTGTGGGGTGGAGTAGGATAGGGTAGAAGTGACGTTGGGTCAAGTACTTTCTATGAACAGTATAAGTTTAATCCATGTGGGGTCAGGGGGTTCATGAGTTATGAGCTTGACCTCAAAATGACCTCGGATGACCTCAGGTCAACTTTTTGAACAATTTTGGAAATTTGACCTCAGATGACCTTTTGACCTTGACTGACCTTGACCTTGGGTCAAGTACTTTCTATGGTCTAAGTTTAATCCATGTGGGGTCAGGGGTTAATGAGTTATGAGCTTGACCTCAAAATGACCTCTGATGACCTCAGGTCAACTTTTTGAACAATTTTGGAAATTTGACCTCAGATGACCTTTTGACCTTGACTGACCTTGACCTTGGGTCAAGTACTTTCTATGGTCTAAGTTTAATCCAACTGGGGTCAGGGGTTAATGAGTTATGAGCTTGACCTCAAAATGACCTCGGATGACCTCAGGTCAACTTTTTGAACAATTTTCAAAATTTGACCTCAAATGACCTTTTGACCTTGAATGACCTTCACCGCACCCCCCCCCCAAAAAAAAAGGTGCGTCGCGGGTGCTAATCCCGAACCGCTTCATGTCACCAAGTTTCATTACCATAGCCCTTACGGTTTAGGAGATATACTTAAAATTAAAAATTACGCATAAATTATGCAAATTAGGTACTTTATATGCATAGTTTGCGTTCAAGTTGTACGCAGTGCCAGTTCAGCTTCAACCCTTCCCACTCACCAAATATCATCTACATAGGGCATACCTTTCCGAGATTTGCTCCGGACAAGAAATGTGGACGGCGGACAGTTTTAAGGAATGGTATGTCTCTTACTGAAAAATTTTCAGGCGAGACAAAAATGCATTTGAAAGTCATAACAATTTTAGATTCAATCTGACTGAATCTGACTTAGTCACGAACTTCATTTTTCACATTTAGAGTGTTGTTTTTTTAAAGCAAGTTTATTCATAGAAAATATATACTTCATATCTAAAATTGACCTGCCAACCATTTTTCACTCATTTTCAACTTTAGACGGCTGCAGCTCAGAAACGTGTTTGCTGGCAAGTTGTACTGTAAACGCCAATATTTTCGCGCTCAGCCAATTTTGGACCATTTCGCGCGTTTTTATTTTCGCGCACATGAACATTGGCCGAGCATGGGATTTCATTTGCAACAAATACACATTAATTTTCGCGGTGCATTTGTTTTAGCGCTAATCCCATTTTGCGCGAAAAATAAATGTAGCGCAAAAAATACCACTTATACAGTACCTTTTGATGTAACGTATCACATATTTTGTCACATTTAGCACCAGCACAATGCCATCTGCTTGGGTAGACAATATGTTTGATATGCGGTGATAAAGATATAGCTGCTTAATGAGCTGGAATAAGCTGACCCAGTTATATTTCCATCAAGTGGTAAAATAACAAGATGGTTCGCGAACCAGTAATCAACTACTTTGTTGATCGCCATCTTTATCATCCATCGTAATGGAACAATTTGACACCTTAGATGACCTTTTGACCTTACACTTTCTATGGTCTAAATTTAATCCATGTGGGGTCAGGGGGTCATGAGTTATGACCTTGACCTCAAAATGACCTTGGATGACCTCAGGTCAACTTTTTGAAAAATTTTGACATTTGACCTCAAACAACCTTTTGACCTTGAATGACCTTCACCACACCCCCCCAAAAAGGGGTGCTGCGTGTGCTAATCCCGAACCCCTGCATGTCACCAAGTTTAATTACCATAGCCCTTACCGTTTAGGAGATATACTTAAAATAACAAATTACACATAAATTATGCAAATTAGGTACTTTATATAGCGGAGTCTAGATAACTAAATCAAATAGCTTGGTCTCAACTGGGCAATTCCTTCTGGCAGAGTCATGGTGCAATTTACCGTGACGCCCCTACCCCACCCCACCCTTTCCCCACGTTTCATATAGCCCTACCTTCAGCGTCCTGTTTTTCTTTCTTGTCCCTGTTTTCAGCTTTATCTAGATAACTAAAGCTTGGTCTCAACTGGGCTTTTTCTTCCAGCGGAGTCATGGTGCAATTCCCCCTACCCCACCCCACCCCACCCTTTCCCCACGTTTCACATAGCCCTACCTTCAGCTTAAAGCTTGGTCTCAACTGGACTATTCCTTCTAGAGGAGTCATGGTGCAATTCACCCCACCCCACCCAACCCCACGTTTCATATAGCCGTACCTTCAGCATCTTGTTTCTCCTTCTTGTCCCTATTTTCAGCTTTATCAAGATAACTAAAGCTTGGTCTCAACTGGACTATTCCTTCTAGAGGAGTCATGGTGCAATTCACCCCACCCCACCCAACCCCACGTTTCATATAGCCGTACCTTCAGCATCTTGTTTCTCCTTCTTGTCCCTATTTTCAGCTTTATCAAGATAACTAAAGCTTGGTCTCAACTGGACTATTCCTTCTAATGGAGTCAAGTGCAATTCCCCTGTAAAAAAATAAGACATATATTGGCTATAGATCCAATATAACACGATGACTATGCTATAAATACCAAGAATATATATGGACCTGCAACACAATTAAAACTTTCATTAGATGTGCCTCTCTTCTCTATGGAATCACAGCTAAGGCCTAAAAAAATAATTGTTTGATTAGCGTAACATAGAAAAAAAATAGGGTAGGTAGGTCGGATTTTGTTTTTTAATTTTCTAAGTCTATGTTTCACATACAAGAACACAAAATATATGACACATATACAAAAACATCTTCACTTTTTCTGTAACACATCTTTTATTTGTCATTTTAAATGTCCTGCAAGCCATATCTCGGGCCCCCATGAATCGATTCCCATCAAATTTGGGATATGGAGGTTTTTTACCAAGCTCAAAAATAAAATAAAAATATTTAGGGTCGGTGGTAAAAATAGGGTCGGTCGGGTTACGCCAATCAAACATTTTTTTTAGGCCTAAAGACATAAACAGACTTCAGCGTCTCTAAAATCGTGTAGCATAACTTGTCTATCTAGTTACCGATTATAGCCACATCAAACTCAAACTATAATTGTCAATCTTTTTCAGAGTAATCTAAATCGGTTGCATACATAAGGCCAAAAAAAAAAAGAACTCTGTCTCAGCTTCCTTGGGCCCAAAACCCTAGGCGCTATGCATTTTTTTTTAGTCAAAAAGGCTACGCGGACGGGGAAAATTTAATCACGTTTTTAGGGCACTACTTTTTTTTTCGAATATTTTCCAATTTTTTTATCTCTCGATGTAAGAAAAAAATTATTAACCCTATGCGCGCGGGAAGCTGAGACAGAGTTCTTTTTTTCTTTGGCCTAACTGGACTTATTCAACAGTACACACACCAACCAGATGTGATTTAGGCTCTGACAAGAACACCAGACTTCTCATTGCTCCTTGCGCGCATATATTAGGCTTCTATGCTACTGGTCCTTTCCATGTGAATAAACTTCCCTATTCCTCGTGCCCCATCACTGGCAACCTTCAGGGATCTTTTAGAGACATATTTATTTAATAATTGATTTTGTGTTTTTTTGTTTTGCATTTTGTTTTTGTAAAGTGTGTGTACCAGCAATTTATTTAATTTATCACAAGAGACTTGTTTGCAATCTTTTGGGAAACCAACCTGTATTGAATGCAAAAGATTAGAAATGCCTCAAGAAGATATAACTACCAAAATTTGGTCTAAAAGCCCTTAGGCCTAAAAGAAAAAAGTTGTTGACTTGCCCTTTAATGGTGAAATTGATGGTCGGTCGGTCGGATCTTTTTTATTTTTAATTTTATTTGAAAATGGACACCAAAAAACTGAACAAAATAGTTTATAATATTTTCATCATGTTGTGCTTTAATTATTCAAGATATATGCCTGTTCCATGCAAATATATAACATTCCGTGAATATTGTTGTAAATTCAACCCAAATACCATGATATTTTTACCCAATACACTGTTGAGTTAGGCAAAGGTTCACACACAAAAAATAAAATAAAAAAGCGACCCTAAATTTGGCAAATTTGGGTCGGTCGCAAAGGGCAAGTCAACAATTTTTTTTTAGGCCTAACTTATGTGATATAGTTGTTGTTCTCTAATCGACCATTTTAAAACAACCACATGTAGGCCTTTACTCCTGATGGGCCTGTCTGACACTCACCATCTCTTAGGATACCCACTGCATATCTTGATGTTTCTGTACTTGAAGTGGTGGAGGTCAGCACTTGCTTATCCATCATATTGCTGCAATAGAAGAGGGACATCAAGAAATCAAGCTAGGAAATGCAAGTTTGGTTATCATACCATAGATGTTGATCATACAGATATCACACTGTTTTTTTCCTGCAATAAATTTCTTGTGTAGATTTGCTTGTATTTTTCCATTTGTTTTTTATCCTTTTTCTGTGTTTATTTCTTATTGTAAGGCGCTCTGTTCTTTGTAGGGCGCCATATAAGAACTTGGTAATAATAAAAACAATGCCAATTTTTTGCATCACATGGTGCAGGATTTCATATTTCAGCTGATAACTGTTGTACTTTTAAAGGGGCATTGGACAAAATTTCAAATTTTTGTTTGTGGATGATTTACACTTCCTATGTTAGGAAATAACAGTCAATTACCAGATATCGGGAAAATTTTGATCAAAACTTTCAAAAAGGTCAAAAAGTTGAATTTTATTTTATTTGTTGATTTTGGGTATGAGGCTATTCTCTAAACATATTTATTGATGCTATACAATGAGAAAGAGCCAAAGGTTTGTTTGTAAAACATTCCTTTCACATCATAGATTGCAGCAAAATCAAAAGAAATTTGGAATTTTCATTAGATCTTCTGAAAAGGCCAATTCTAGAATTCAACTATAGAGGGCAGTATTTATCGACAACAATAATTAAAAATAAGAGAATATCTAAATATTTATATAGGGTTTGAATTTGACAATGAAACTTTGCATGCTGTCATTATTACCGCTAATACTTCAAATGATGCAAAAATATCAAAATGTTTTGGGAAAAGTTTGGGGATGATGCTGAACTTGTCCAATTCCCCTTTAACGTTGGGACCGTGTACACGTGTAAACGTGTACACGAACGTAACTGCCGTAAACGTTTACAAACTGTTTCAAACGGTTAACCGTGACATGTGTTCAATCCACCTTTCTCTTGGATATTGTGTGAATTTTCACTATTAAATATCATCTATTCATTAACATTTTCATGTGCATAACCTTTAACTGAAACAATCCATGGGTGGCAAGATTATGATTTTTAAGAAAGTATTTTTTTAATTAATCGGTGGTTAACTTCCATTTCTATCAAGCTCAAATCACGACCGCCGCGCCGTATCAAATTTAAAACCCAAGCTATTTATAGTCCATGTTCTGACTGTTTAATAAGCTAACATAGCCCCCTCTAGTGTTCACAATGCAATATATAAACAAAAATGACACGGACAAAACCTCTGAAATATCACATAAAATTCTCAGATTCTGAGCAATTGAGGTAAAAATCAGATAAAGAGGAATGATAAATCGTCTTTTGTAAACACAAAAATGTACAATTTTTGTCATAAAATGAAACCAAAAGTTTGAAATTGGCAATGAAAATAGCCATGTTTTAAGCAGAGACGTGTCTAGTTTTAAGCTTACTCCATCATATGTACTGTACGGAGTCACTGGCTATCAGCTGTGAATTTGGCCGGGCGGAGAATTTGTATGATTTTATACGTTTAAACGGTTACACGACCGGATAAAACACCGTGTAAACGGTTTTGTTTTTAATATTAACCGTGAACTCCCAACGTTATTCCCCTTTAATCTAATAAATGACAAAACATCTAATCAGGCCCAGGTAGACCTCAGTTTAAAGACACAGCTGCTGAGGCTACGGTGACC
The DNA here is from genome assembly GCA_000969725.1 of Ophiothrix spiculata. NCBI lineage: Eukaryota > Metazoa > Echinodermata > Ophiuroidea > Amphilepidida > Ophiotrichidae > Ophiothrix > Ophiothrix spiculata. Next base: position 7,289 of record JXSR01S002980.1, on the reverse strand, counting down.
AAGGTTTCTGTCGAGACTGTTTTTTCATGTCGCAATAATTTGTTGAATAAAGTTGATACCAAAGAGTTGGTTTTTGCATGAAAAAACCCGATATTGTTTATATTTTAGCTTTATGACCCATTTTATAAGTAGACTTACATATAATGTAGTTCTGTGTTAGTTCTTTCTGCGTGCAACGATATGGATGATATAAAATTTATATTTTGTAACTTTTTGTTGTGAACCATCGTAATAACTTAATGGCGAGCAACGAAAAGTATTACATTAAGGAACACTTTAAAGATCAACTGCTAATAAACAGTTATAAATATATCAAGTTTTTATGGAATTTTACTTGCCCAGTTTTGTCGACATGTTGACAAATGAGATTTCATGTCAACATTTGCTTTATGTCCACAGAAACCTTAACGGTGACCAAAAAAAACTAACAAACCCAAAAGTTGTTTGTGACATGAAACCCAAAAGCTGTTTGTGACATGATCACTGTATGCACAGCACAGTTTAGAAAGGGTGGGTCTAGAAAAATCCAAAAATTGTCAAAAGGGTGGGGTTCACAGAATTTCCAGTATTAAGGGTGCCTTGATGAAAAGGGTGGGTTGTAAACCCTGTGACTATTTTGAAATTTGTACTTCATCAGTACGAAAACTTATCAAAGTTTCTAAAAAGAGTGGGTTCAGAGAACTTTCAGTATAAAGGGTGTCTGGATAAAAAGGGTGGGTTTAAAATAAAAAGGATTGGGTTCACACCCCACTGCATACAGTGATGCTACCTTTCATATGTCCTTCCCATACTTCCATGTGCTGCTCCATCTACATTGATAGCGATCTGTTCCCCTTTGCTTTTGGAGTAATTGGGATTCTTGGTGTCCAGTCCCAATTCTAATTCCACCTGTTACAAGAATCAGAGAGAAAAAATACAAACTTGTGACTAGCCTTGCTCAAGGCGTCTGGCTGTAACCCACACTTCCATATCCAGTATATATGTACAGGGACATTATTTTAACTATTCTTACTCTGTCTGTCTGTCTGTTTAAATCGATCCATTGGATACTCGGCAGCGTAGACAAGCTGCATAACGTGAAGCTGGCACGTACACCACTCTATTTTAAACTAGAATAATCAGTCATATGTTGGCTAATCATGTAGACGTGACAATAATTGCTTTAGGGGCATTTTGTAGCTCAAGCGCCAGTGCTGGGATTTGAACCCACGATAATCAGATCATGAGTCCAATGCACTAACCGCTTTGCCACAGACTCCCTATGTACCTCCTGAATTCAGTCAGTCAGTTCTAGTTGAGATAAGGAAAGTTGGTATGAAGATCCTTTGATTTTAGTCAAATATAAAATGATTCAAATGTGTTGGTTGTTGCACCATTGTACTGACTATACACTGTTGAGTTCAGAATGTAGGCAGTGTGGGGTGTGGGCATATAGACCCATGGTCAAATTGGAAGTATGAACTTGGCACTGTCTGTCTGAGAGATGATGAATGAATTCAGGATGTGTTTAATGTCTGTCTGTGATCATTTTTAAAATCCCACATGTGGTCAAATTGAGTAATGGAATGATTGGTGATTGGTCTTTATTATGCAGTGTTAAAATCATGTTAGAAATTATAAAGGAACTTCAATGAAAATAGAAGTGAATTCTAATTTGTTCTCCACTACAATTTGAGTCTTATGTGCTTGAGAAACATTAAAGCAGTACAGTTGAAATATATGCCTTTCAGAGAATATAGGACAACAGAGACTTGGGGCAAGTCTAACTTGTGACCTTTCTAATTTAATTCCACAAATTGTCACAGATACAGCAAATCTGAAAAAACTCTGCTGGATGATTCCAATTTGGTAGTCACAACAAAAGAACACAATCTTACATCACCCTTCTTTTATATGAATTATATTACAGATTATGATAAGATTTGTATAAGACTTAAATTCATGATTCGCCCTCAAGGTCACCCCAATCAAAACTGAGTTTTTTAGCTTAATAGAATCCTCAACTGGTATATGTTACGATCCCAAAACCATTCTTTCATATGTGCATGCATTTTTGAGAAAAGTGAGAAAATGTGTCATTTTCGCATTTTTGAGAAAAGTGAGAAAATGTGTCATTTTCTTATTATTGTCAGGGCCCGATAGTAATTACAACACAGCAGCCTATGTAATGGGGATTTTCAAAATGCTGAAAAGCTTGTAACTTGGAAACGAATGGTCGGAATCAAGTGAAATTTTCAGTATAAATTTATGTTGTACTCTTCTTTTATTCAGCTAGAAAAGAGGCTAGGTTTTTGTCACATCAAAATCATGAATTGCACTTTTAATAGAAATGTGTTTACAAAATGGGGATATATGCTATGGAAAGGATAACCGCCACAGAGATGCCAGTTTTCAGGATTTTTTCCTGATTTCAGGATTTGTTTAACTTCAAATTTATGCATTTTTATTTATTTCAGCCCTTTTTAAAGCTTTATTGACAAAATTTAAGCACATTTTTAGGATTTTTGACAGTTTCAGGATTTTTTAGTGATACTAACTGGCATCTCTGATCGCCATTGCAAGAGCTGAGTCCAACCAATCAGAGTTTGGGTCTTATAACCCTTTGCCAAAGTTAAAGACCCTCGAGTAGATGATATGCATATTTTTTTACCTACATATATACCTATTATTTATATCGGAGGTTGTGACTGGTCATGTTTATGGTAAATAATCCCTAATATACACCTATTAAGTATTTCCCACTTTGATTTGTCAAAAATGATTCTAATATGAAATCCATAGACACTAATTAACCCCTAATAAATCATTCATAATAATTCAGGGGCATCCATTTCAATCCTCCCTAAATAAATAAAAATAAATACTTGGGATTTAGAGTGCACTATGCCTCCCAGATTTTTAATTCCATATGGCCTCTGCACACTTTACAGGTGTTCGCTGACCACTGTGGCCCAAGTTAACTCCATTCCACATCAAGCATCATTTCAGGTTCTACATCTACCTCTAGGGGCGTTGAACTTTATCAGCCCACATATGCCAGCCGGATCAGCTCCCCAAGTTTAATCATGTTTCCATAAGACAATTAGCAGTTAGGCAAAAAAAAAATTGTTGTGTTGGAGTAACAAGAAATTTTCAAATAGGGTAGGGCGAGTGGCTTTTTTGTTGTTTTAACAGGTTAAACCGTATTTGATCTGTATGTACCATATGTACACGTCTTTATATGGACCACTTTCCGAATTACCAAATTTTATCGAGGATACAACATACTTCCACTCGTCATCGCTGAACTCGTCAACCAACTGTTGTTTAAGTTCACCTACTGCATTAGGCAGTAATATGGATCTTGACCAACTTCCTGGAATCACTATATTCAACTCCAGTTTTATTCCGTCACAGCAAGGGAACTTGGTCAAGATCCATTTTGTTGTGTTGTTGAGTTGTCTTGTTTACGTTTCCTTTTTCGTAGGAGCGGATTTTTTTCCCTTCTTTTTTTCTTTCTTGCCTTTTTTTTTGAAATGTTTAGGGTAGGTTTTTTTTAGGGTCGGACGGGTTACTCCAATACAACAAATTTTTTGTTGGCCTTAGTTCCTTGTCAACGGGAATGTCAAGCACACTCAACTTTTTGGCACCAGCGGGGTTCGAACTCGGGACCTTCCACACTGCAAGTGAGCTTACTTGACTGCTTGAAATGCTTACCTTCTTTTGTTTTGGTTTCACACGGGCTGCTAAATGTTCAAAGTCATCATATGGCATGTTAGCTGGTCTTACTGGATACTGCATTTATCATTGGAAGGAAAGAGAAAGCATACCTTCAGCACAAACACATGTTAAATATCAAAAATTGGACAGGTTGCAACAATTTTGTAACTAGAACCAGCAACATTTTTATCTTATAGCAGTGACTGTTTTTTATATTAGAAGGGAAACACATTTTAGTGAAGCTGTATCAACGGACTTCCATTTGAAATTTCCAGGGGCTCTAAGCTCTCCTGAAGTTCTTTAGGGGAGCAATTAGGTGATCTATCTGGAAATTTAGATGTTAATACCATCATGCAAGGCGCTCTATTAATTGAGCTCCCATAAATTATTTGAGGGGAGCAGGTTGGCTCAATAGAGCTCACTCTCCACAAACGGAAGTCCCTGTGTATCAGATACCACTTAGATAGTCACAACCTGGTTAGAAATTACAATTCATACACATACAGGTAAAAGGTGACCTTTAACCACTTTCCTAGTATATTTTTAAGAAGAGTGATTAAAGAGTATTGCTCAGAAACTTAAAACTGTCTCTGGATCATGGTTTGTAATCATGTTCATTTTGCATCGCTTCACAGGGTATATTCTACCGACACTTGCAGTCAACACAACAAACTTGTAAGGGTAAGCATAATTGGTAATGTGTGGTTGGTTTATTCTTGTCCACATCAAAAACAAATAGTCCTTTAACCCTTCCCCTGGCAGACCAAAGTTCATAGAATACCACACCAAACAGGAAAACAGCCAAGCTACTCATTACTAGCCCATACAGCAAAACCCACAGGGTTTGCATGCAAATCATGCATGAACTTGAACTTGCAAAGGACTATGCTTGTAATACTACACCATGCAGTTATTTTGAAATTAGAAATTTGATTGTATGGTTATTGTATTGTCCAATAAGGTTAGGGTTTTAAAATTAAAAAAAGGAATCAAATTCTTACCTGGAATAAGTACAAGCTATCTGCAAGATTTTTGGACAAGTAAACATCCACCTTCAGAAAAGACAAAAGGAAATATCAAGAATTTGAATACACAATTTGAAGAAATTTTAATGAAGTAAGTCATCTGGAGAAAGGTTATGGGGAAGACTTGACTCCTACACAACAATTGACCCCACTCACATATGGGTCACATAAGTTCCTCAGCTCATCAAGGAGCAATGTGTCCAAGTCCCTGGAGGAGTACTTAGTACAAAAGAGATTACAGGGATGTGCTGCAAACTTGGGTAGCAAAATCAGGATGTCTGGTATGCTAATGGGTCCTTTTTCTTTGCAAAATGTGGTACTTTGATGGGTCCGTTTTTTGTAAAAGTTTCTGACATGTGCGCCAAAATGGTGCATATTTGGATTTTTTCCTAAATTAAAAAAAAAAAAAAATCTGGGACTTTATGTGCCAAATTTAGCGTAATCTTTTGAAGAAAATTTCAATTTCGCTTACTCCCGCAGTGCCATGTATACTTGACAACAACACGTTGCTTCGCACTAGCGGGAGTAGAAAGTCAATTTGTGAATATTGCGAAATAAAGTTGTTCGTTTCTTGTCATCCGGTTTAAAAGACTCCGGTAGGGGCCGATTGTCGTTCGAATATATGTCATATATGCGCTAGATTTTGCTTTTCAGTATGTATTTTTTAGTAAAATGGGTCACGTGAAATTGTGCAAATTTGAATGAAAAATGCAAATAATGAAATAAACGTGAAGTATTGTGGGTAAAAAAAGGCGCAGCTGATTAGGCTAAAAAAAGAAACAAGTTTGATTCCTGTGGGCCGCGCGCATTTCGTTTTGGCATCATAAATATTACCGCATCTAATTTTTTAAATTCTGATTTTAAAAAAGAAACGAAAATCAAAATAGCAGATTTGATAAAAAAGTCAATAATAGGTACCGACGATTAAAAAAGAGACGTGTTTTCTTTTCAACAACTTCTTCTTCTTCCCATACTGTGCATGACCTCTGCTAGAGTATTTTCGCACATGTGTTGTGGTGCATTCAAATGTGTAGACAGGTGCATAAAAGAGTCAATACTATGATACAGGCTATATACAAGTTTAAAAAAGGTGACATCTGGCTAATGTAGGTTGGTAAACCAAAAAATATGTTTTATTTGGATTGTCATTAAATTAGTGCTATTTCAAAGAGCTAACTGAAAGAAAACTAATAAGCCATAAATCAACTTTGTCGGGTTTTCAGTTGCGGAGATAAATTAGTTTTTTGACGCGACTTTTTGAGCCCATATACTGTATGTGCATGTGTGCATGACGACTCAGAACCACCACCCAGGGTCAGTATTTTTAACGATATTTAAAATTTATATTTGTGAGTAAAATTTTAGAATATAGTATAAAACATAATGCAATTAAATATCCCGAAATGACATTTGCAAAATCCGCTAAAAAAACTTGTAAATCATAGCTCAAAGTTGTTGAAATACCTTACGAAAAAATCTTCATATGATGCTTAGAAAATAGTGTGATATGACGCCATCTTTGTTTCCATAATAGCCTAAGTTCATGGCCTCTAATTTACGTAAACGGCATGGTCAACCGGCGTAAGAGCAAGTGCAATGTTTATTACTTGATGGTGGACTCTCTTTAATTTCGGAAAAACGTGTGCGCATGTGTGATGACCCATAATATAATATGACCCTTTGATATCCCATAATATGTTCCGGAAATCATCGGAAGTATTTAAATTCATTCACAAATTACACTTCGGTCGACTTCGATGTGAGCGGACTTTGCCGACACTGGCCGAAGATATTTTGAAGAGGTGAATGACGTCATTATCAATTTGGAGCGAAATTCGGCTGCTGTGACAAGTCAATTATCCCCCCGTAATTGTATCGAAGTATAGCAACAAATCTTTAAAAAGAAGTAAATTTTCAATTCCTCAAAGTACATTTACTACTTGAAAACCTTCAAAATGGGAGTGAAAATCTTATTCTCAAGTATTCAGCCGATGATTGTAGAGACAAGCTTGATGTACAGTCTGGTTGCTGTCAAATTAGCGAATGAACGATCATTCAGTATCGCGGGATTGATTAGCTTCCCCAGCAATTATGGCGACAATGCTGATTGGCCGTCGGCTAGGCAACGCCCTTACAAGATCGAGAACAATGCCGATGAGCCCGGGAAATTGTGACGTGCATAAAAGTTTTGTACATGAAAGGCTCATTGATCGATCGCTCCTACACAGATCGATATGCGGGGCAAGAGATGAAAAACCAAACCCAAGGGAACAGTTCGCCAAAACAATCGGGTTTTTCATGCAAAGACATTCAAAACCTTACTTTTACCGTAATCCACGGTACAATCAATGTGTACCATTCGCCACCACAGAGGAGAAAACCAAAGATGGCGACTGCCCAACACATGGGGCAAAAACTGGGGAGAGTGTGGCGCCAGCATCGGCGATGCTTGTTCACGAAACTAGCTAATGGATAGGTTGGTAAACAAAAAAATATGTTTTATTTGGATTGTCATTAAATTAGTGCTATTACAAAGAGCTAACTGAAAGAAAACTAATAAGCCAA
>JXSR01S002978.1:54705-65170 GCA_000969725.1 Ophiothrix spiculata | reverse complement strand
TTATATTTTATATTTTCAGCTTCAAGAAACATTAATTAAATTTTATTTCCCTTGGGCCAGACTATGGATATATCAATTAAGACTAATTAATTGCAAAAAAATAAAATAATTGTCAGTAAAAAATGTACTCACTCTGTACAGACCCCCAGGGTTATGTGTTTTACAATGAATATGTGATAAAACATCTACATTTGATGATACTGAATATTCGTGTTCATTATCACAGTATCATAGCTAGTTTGCTACCAGGCTGAACAGATGCTGTTGACACTTGATAAATGGCTCATGTGAGCAACAGTTCAAAGGCAACGTGTTGACTCAGATTGAGGAAATATTTGCATAAATTGTTATTCAAAACACTCAATATATATATGTTAGGTTTTATTTCGTGCCAGATTTCTCAATTGAATAATGATAACGGTCAGTTTCTTTTACAAAATGTAAATGCTGGTTATTGCTAAAGCTACAGTTTCAAATCTATAATCCTTCAGAAGGACAGGGCTGACATACTAAATGTATCACTTATATTTTAATAAAATGAAATAAATTTCTGCACACATTTTTTAAGTGATAAAGACATTTAACATAAACGATCTCATGATAAACAAGATGCTGTAAAGAGTCTGTATATAACAGTGTTGTAGTCCTCGAGGCCAGGCCTTGGCCTCGAGGAGTCCTTAAGGACATTTTTGAAGTCCTTGGTCCTCGGACATGAAGGCCTTGGCCTCGGACATGAAGTCCTTGGCCTTGGCCTTGGCCTCGGACCTCTAAGTCCTTGGTCCTCGGTGCCGAGGACTGCCGAGGACAGGCAAAATTGCTTGTTTTTATTGAAAATGATCATTAGGTGAAACTTTGCAAAGAAGATATTCACAACATCCTTTAATGCACTATAACACTATAACAATTTGTTTAAAATGTAACTTTCATAACTGGTGCCAATCATATCAAATGTCAGAGGACTAAACTGTTGTCATGCCTATGTGCCACACGCGATATCCAACATAGACTCTTGCGGAACTGATTTTGGTCAAAAATAGGGTCAATGGAACTGATTTTTTTCCCAAATCATGTCTCAGGAACTGTTTTTTTCCCATAAAAACGACTATTGGAGCTGAACATTTTTCAAAATTTGGTTGAAAATTTTATAAAACACCGTTTTGAGTACAATCTGTTTCTGTTAACAACGAACATTTTTGTGGTTGAGGATTTACTGATATCTCAGTTTTTAAAAACAAAATAAATTGTCTCAAATTGGCCGAGAAAATGTTCATGTAATTTGTAAACTGCTTCATTTTGTAGACTCTCTCAAAATGTTGGCAACCTATTTACTACAACAAACTATCATGTTTTTGCAAAATTTTAGTCAAGTCTTCACACAATTGTTTTGTCTCAGATAGGTTGTTGATACTTGTGAAATGATGTTGTTTATAGTTGTTCAAAATAAAACAATCTTTAATATTGAGCGCATACTTTACTAACCACAACTTTTTCGTTGATAGCAGAAATTACATATACTTTTCCTTGAAAATCAGAGGAAAATAAGAGTCTTTGGAACTGAATTATTCTTGAAATAGGCATCTTGAGCGTGGTACATAACCGTACCATCCATCATTGTAAGTGACCACGGGTTGCCATATCTTCCCCTGTTCAAAAGATCAATGTGGGGTGTTTCTCAACTAAAATTGCACATCTCATGACCAACCTCCAGGTGCGACAAAAGGGTTCCAGTCAAGGTCAAAAGGTTATTTACAAGGTTAAACCCCAAAATGTTCCAAAAGTTCATCCATTTCATTCTAGGTCATTTCAAAGTCAATGCCGTTAACTCAAGAACCGTTTACCTCACATGGACCAAACCTTGCCCATGAATAGCTATTTTCTCAAGGTCAGACAAGGTCAAAAGTTTATTAGCCAAGGTCATATGGTCATTTTCAAGGTGAAACCTAAATTTTCAAAAAGTTCATCCATGTCATCCGAGATCATTTCAAGGTCACTGCTGAAAGTCATTAACCCTTAACCAAACATTGACCAAACTTTAACAATGAATATCCCTTTATTAAAGGTCAGTCGTGGTCAAAATGTCATTTTATGTGGTGCATGAGTGTGTTTATAGTGCGGGTACTATAATAGTTGCATTGGAAAAGTCCTTGGTCCTCGGCCTTGGCCTCGGAGACACAAGTCCTTGGCCTCGGACACCTAGTCCTTGGCCTCGGACACCTAGTCCTTGGCCTCGGACACTAAGTCCTTGGCCTTGGCCTCGGACACCAAGTCCTTGGCCTTGGCCTCGGACACCAGGTCCTCGACTACAACACTGGTATATAACCACAGATTTGAAAATCTGTGACACAATGCGCTACCAGTGGTTAATCTGGACCATCCAAGTGTTGAGGTACAACATGGTCAGCATTGATGTTCAGCCACTCATTGATAACATACACTCCCGGTCAAAAGTCTTTGCGCACCTGTTACATCAGACAAAATAGCCTTGTTTATATCAAATCATCCAATATTTTCGTTAAAATCCTGTTTGTGTACATGCTATATTTATCTAACATTGATAAATCAACCCCTCTTGCGATTTTTGATCTTCCGTAACCTCTGGAATTTATAATTTTCTAAACTGTCTCAAAACCCCACGTAAATTTCCCATAGAGCTGAACCTACTTAATTATTCATAAGCAATTTTTCTCCATGTAAAGCTATAGGAGATTTTTGCGTCTTTTAGACGTGGAATGTGCGTATTGAGAGAAAATGTAATCACTGTAAATTGCTGCTCACATTTTCATTTGCATATGACAATTTCATATTGATAAACTAAAACACAAAAACATGAATTTCTTTGTAATGCTCATATTCCCTGTTATAAAGAATATCACACCCTGGCTGGTAAAAAGCACTAGTTTTGGAACTGGCACTTGTTTTGGTACTCATTTAATTACCACTTGTTTTAATACTTGTTTTGGAAAATGAGTACTGATACAAGTGAAAAAACACTTGTTTCAGTACTCGTTTGCATCAAGAACCCCCCCCCCCTCCCCCTCCATGTAAACCTCTGGCCATGAATAATCACCTGAAATCAAACATTGCCTGTTATGTGCTATGAAACTACTAACCTGGACGTGGAACATGGTCTCTGACGTGGCTAAGGAATAGGTGAAGCTCACATAGCCTTCCTTCTTGAGATTGGCACTGAATAGTAACTTGGAAGAGCACGCATCACTGGGAGATTTGATGTAACTTCCTTTTGGAGTCCATGTAGCACTGTAAGAATTAAAAAATAAGGATCTTGTGTAAACTTGCATATATCTTCAGATCTTGTGTGCTTGATTTCCACACAAGATGCATTGAGGCAAACAAAATATACTGCATGTCCAAGTCATATCAGTTTACAAATATTAATTTCCTAAAAAATCATTACGTAGAATTCAAACCTATTTGCAGTGCGCCTAATGTCAACCGTTTGATTCCTTTCAAGACAGTGACAATGCAATGCAAATTTTACTAAAGCTCATGTAAAAAAATGTCAAATCAGCCATCTTTAGTCTAAAACTCATTAGAAATTTAAAAAGTATAACGCTTTTGTTGTGCACAGTTAATCTAATCAAAGCTAGTCTGGTTTTACAGATGTTTTGTCAGCGGCCATTTTGTAAGTTACCTGGACGTACTTGAGCCGACAAAGTCTGTATATGGATCAGAGCTTAAACATGATGTCACCTCACGCATGGGTTAAGCCTTTGTGGTCAGTGGAATTTGAGCATCCCCTCCCAACTTGCTTAAGCTGCTTAGCTTCAAATAATATTTAATCAACATACTTGGCACAAGTTGAGTCTGTAAACCACTCCTCATCCTCGTCTGACATGGTAGAGAAGCCTTGGGGTAACCTGGTCCAGTCTTCAAACATCTTGCCCCCTCCCAGGGAATATGTACCAGGCGGACATTTCTTACACTCCTGTGTGTTATCTTTATCCAAGAATTCACCTTTGCCACATGATGCATCTGTAGGGAACAACAAATTACAAATTACTTCTTATTTAATCATCTTACAAGTATAACAATGTAGCTCTGAATTGGTTTACATTGTACGTAATTTTTGTGATGCATTCTGGAAAAGGTCAAATTTGCATCTAAGGCCTAAAAATCAAGTTTCATGTTAGGACAAAAAGGACACCTTCCATTGGCCATTCATCATCTGTATGGAAGCCATATTGATAATCACATCTTTCTTACATCTCCAAACATTCCTACGACAAACATTCCTACGACAAAATGACATAGGTCATCGAATAAAACTGTGTCTTTTATTCGGTCACTACGTCATTTTGTCGTCAGCATAGAATATTCTAAGCAAAATATTCTATACGATAGTGGAGTCTGCACCGGGCCTAATTTGGTATTCTGACCAGGAAACGCACATTACCAAAAAAGGGCAAGACCTGGTCCTGGACAGGTCTCGCCTTGTAAGATAGGGTATCAAAATCGACCTGGTACGCTGCAAGTCTGATATGGTATCAAACTAAGAAAGAACATGCGAATGGTTGAATCAATGACAATGGTGCCTTGCCAATAAAAGTGCTTCAAATAGGCCTACCTAGAAACTTCTCTTAATAGTGTTCAAATGGTGCACAGAACTAATTACATATATGATTTCTTGTAATAATTATTTATTATGTCACATTTGTGTACGGTCTCAGATCATTTGAACAGGTATGGTCCCGGATAGGGTATCAATTCGAACAGATATGGTAGGTTTATGATCTCAGATAGGGTATAATTTCACCCATTTTTGCCAAATTTTGGTCTCACATAGGGTCCTGTTGACCTTGGGTGGTTACCGGACACAAATATCTACCCCCCCCCCCTCCCCATCCCAGGATGTTCCCAACATTCCCCTTTCCCCCTCTTCTCCCCCTTCCTTATCTCATTCCGTTCTTCTGTTTTAGTATTATCATATTAAATTGTGACCAATTAATTTCTAATTTTGGTGTCAATACATAACTACCACCAGTACTACACATCAATTGTCTGTCAATTATACTGCTATTGTTCCCATTGTGCAAATATAATTACGTTGTCTTACTGTTAAACTCATTATAATTATAAACTGAAGAGTAATTACTCTGAAATTTAATATTTGATTCAGTCTGCACAACATATTGCGCTTGATTCACAGCACAATGGACATTATGCTGAAATAAATTATACGACATGAAACCAAACATGCTAGATATCATTTTTTCCTTTAAAGGAGCACGGTCCGATTGCCTCAAATTTTTTTTTTCAAAACTTGTTGAGATTTGGGTACCAAAATTTAGCTCATATTTTTCTCATAACCCATGTGAAATTTTACAACTAAGTTAAGTTCCGTTTTGGCGATATGACAATATATTTAATTATGGTATTATATTACAGAGACGCCACTGATTTCATTGGGAAAAAAAACCTGAAAAAGCCACCAATCCTTGAAAGATACTCCAAAAATGGCAAAATATGTAAATTTTAGATCATAAAAAAAACTTACATCATGGTTTGAACTTCTAAAAAACCTGATTTCAGGTTAAAACCTGAAAAGTGGCATCTCTGTGGTAACCATAATCAATTCTATAGTAAACGTATGGGAAGCTATATGAAAATTGAAATACAAAATCAAAAAAGTTTGACTGATTCAGCTAAAATGTAAACCTCTTGAGTAGTCATCTTTATATGACCATGAAAACTAAATTTGAAAAATCGGATCAAGCTCCTGTAAAATATACTACATGTACAAAATTCAGCGAAAAACTAATGATGCATGGATCAACAATAAATTAATGGTTGATTTTATCTTTCAGTTATATTTCAGCACTTGGAAATTAAATTCAATTGAACCATGTGCATCTGAAGGCAAAAAGAAGCATGTTTTTATGTTGGATTTAAACAATTATTCTGTTGGAAACATTTATTAAAACTTGGGAACCAAACCAACCAACAAGTCGATGGGAACACAGTAAAGATGGATTCAAACAATTATTTTGTTGGAAACACAAAAGGGAAACCAGACCAACCATCAAGTCAATGAAAACCAATAAAAGTTCACAATTTTAAAGGGACTAGCATTGATTCCACCAAGCATTAAAAACTTATGAAAATGCTCTAAATAAAAATTAAAATGTAGTAAAAAAAATCTATAGAAATGACAAAAATTGAAAGAAAATTGATTTATAATATCATTCTGTGATGGTGGTGTGACTATGTCTGGGTGTTTTCTATTCCTAAATTCATACCTCCCAATGAATTCACCAGGTAAATGATCATGCAAAATTACTATTAAAAGACAATTTATGTAAGTAAGCTAATGAGTGTAAAAATTGCGGAAAATTTTCAGCTGAAAATTAATAGCATAAACATTATGCCTCTTGAAGTTTGTCGTAAGTAATCTCATTAAAGGAAAAAGTATTTTGTAAACTAAATCGTAAATGACAAAAGAAGTATTGATTTAATTTTACCGCACAAAAAAGGCCTGTCAATCAAAGTATAGGATAGGCTATTGTGTTTGACGAAAGCAAAAATCTCTAGGCGTCTTAGTTGTGCTTTTTCTTGTGTAAACACAAAAGGACATTACGGATCGCAATTTCTCAAGTGGGGATTATCTCTACTTATTGCCTCCGTTGAATAGAATAAGTAATGGGTTAACAAAATATTTTAATGCGTTGGAATATGCAAGGACAGAACATTTGAACTGAAGAACTGTACAATTTTACAGAAAGTGAAAGAAAATTCTGCAAAAATGCAGAAAACTTGCATCTCTGAAAAATAGAAACAATTTCACAAAAAATTATTTGTTTGACCATCACAGGCATGGAAACAAGATATTTGTAAGATTTAAAAAATACAAAACACCTTTTTCACACAATTTTTTTCTCAGGAGGGAAGAAAATAAAGGTGGTAAAACAAATTGCATTTTTCCCAATATTTCACAAATTCAGGGAAAACTTCTGATAGGGCACTACATGTAGCGGAAAAAATATAGGCCTAGTCCCCCTAAATAGTGCAGGTCATAGCCAGCACTGGTCATAGCCACCATTTTTTTAAAATAAAAATTCAACTTCCACACAATACTAAATAGAGAACATCTTTGTATTTTAATAACCGTTGTGTAATTATTGTGCCATTCTTTTTTTTTTAAATGTGTAATTGGCAAAACCTAGCTTGTCCAAATTCTAAAATCCATGACCCGGGATCCATGATTGAACAAAATCTGTGAAATATACCATCATTTTTGTGATTACGCAAAAAACACGCTGTCTCCCGTGTATGACTCATCCCGCCATGCTATTATCAAGTCACACGTGTATTCTGTGGCTGTCTCAAACACCAGCACTGTATCCAGCTGGTCGCTTGCTTTGCTCAGCTGATAATGGGACAAATATTCCCAGCCTATTCCCTCATGTACTGAGTGCTAATTGAACATATCTTGCAAACAGGATACAACTGTAAATGGTTGCACTATCTTTTATCTTTTTTTTTTTCAAAAAATTATGACTATCTTTTGTCACTATTAAATTATGGAAGATGTTTTAACTGTGCTTCCATTGGAATTAAAAATTACCTGCACATTTTTAAACACCTCTTTAACCCTAACAGTTCCCACCGTTTTTAGCTTTTTCACGGGGAAGGGGTAAAATAAACTAAGTACAAACACGTCATAGGGTGGGGGAGGGTCCGGGGCGCGAACCCGCGACCTCTGGTTTCAGAGGCGAGAGTGTGGGCTTCGTGCTAAAGGCAGGCTAGCCATTCCGTGTTTAGATATAGACTTGGGTGATTGCTTATTAATGATTGATGGGTGACGTATTTGGACTTAGGCTTTGAATGGTTTTGTATGGTTTTACGCGGTTAGGGTTAAAGGAGCCTGGTCTGATTGACTCAACTTTTTGAGATTTTGGTACCAAAATGTTGCTCATATTTTTCTCACAACCCATGTGAAATTTCACGGCTGAGTTATGTTCAGTTTCGGAGATATATATGAAAATGTGTCTAATTATGGTAACCATAATTAATTTTACATAGTAATGTAAATGTATAGGGGGCTCTGAAATACAAATTTGCCCATAAAATCAAAACGGTTTGACCGTTTCAGCTGAAGTTTGAAATTTAGACCACTTGAGTGGTCACCTTTCATATGAAATTGAAAACTACAATTTGAAAAATCGGACCAAGCTCCTTTAACCTGCAATGTTTTATGCCATATTATCATCCACTGTACTTTTCAGTTTTGATGGATCAATGACCATATTTTAATATGTGATGGGTCACCCGAAAGGGGGGAGTTTGCAGATGATATCAATTTTGATTTTTTCATTTCATCTGTTGCAGCATTTTCTAAGCTTTAACATTACTTTTTGAAATTGATCAAGGCAGTCACATTTTACAACAGAAAATCTGCTGGAAATTCTTAATATTTTCACCTGTATCTTAAAAAGTGTTCTGTTGCAAAGTCCCCCTTTTCGGGGCGAGTCATCACATATGGCTTGAAATCAAATCCTATAGCAGGCATCCGCAAATAGCGGCGTGCGCGCCACTTGTGGCGTGCCGTACATTCCCAAATGGCGCGCGCGCGGCACCTATAAAAAAAAATTCAAAAAAAAAAAATAATATAAAATTTTAAGACTAACAAATCAACACCTGGAAGATCTTACGAATTGCTACTCAATACAAGCCTGATTTCGGAGCATTAGCGAAGTCTTCAAGGTGCCATTTTCTCACTAGGGCTGCAGGGGTCAGTAAAGATTTTGTTTAAATATTTTGTTCATTTTTAATAATTTTGAAGTGTAATATTTGAATGATGAAATTGATGAAAACTGTATCAAAACATGCTCAGAAAGCCATTCTTTTCCACTCAAAAAAGGCTAAAACCCAGGAGCTTCCGGGGGCTCCGCCCACTGGACCCCACCCGTTAGACGCTACGCTGCTATTGGAATGTGGCACTTCTGATTTTTATTTATTGCAAGTTGGCACTTCACAAAATTTAATTGTGAATGCCTGTCCTATAGTATAAACAAACCCTATTGTATGCAGAATGAGCATGAGAATGGTGCATATTGTTTTCATTTTTTTTTTGGGGGGGGGGCTGGGGGAGGGATTAACACTGGTGTATGCATATATATAGTGATTGCTTTGATGGGTATGGTAAATAAGGTGATAGCCATCTAAATAATTTTGAGATCACAGTGGGGAAATAATCGTAACCATCCTATTTTTTGATTTTCATGCCAAATAAGGTCATAAATTCACTTTTTTCCATTTTTGGTCATTTTTTTACCTTTTAATACATGTATTTGGCATGAAATCCAAAAATTGGTCAAAATAAAAATGAAGCGACATCTTAATGGGTGTTTTAAATCAAAAATCCCATTCAGAAGCCTTTAAAAAATGATATTTTTAGCTTGTTTGGAAGCCCAAATGGCCAAAAATGTGTTTTTTTGTGATTTTCTCAAAAAATGTGATTTTTGGTCAAAAATCAACATCTTCATCATGTTCCTTGTGAAAATTCCTTTCTGGAAATATATACTTTAATTAACTTTAAATAAGCAATTTGTTTAAAAGTTATGGTACAAAATAAACTTGGAAAAAGGTAATTTAATTGAGTTAAAACGTATTGGCCCCCTTGAATGTTCTCAGGAAATTCTACAGTAGACCCTGTCTACCCGAAATCTGTAGGGCCACACATATCAGTTTTTGTTATAAGGACTTTGTATTATCCATAATTAATTACATCAGTTTGTGTTTTTCAGAGTTTTGGAGTTTAGACATTTCGTGTTAAAGAGTCATTAAATAGAGGTTTTTGATTTTCTACCGTGAAAAATAAAGAAATGAAAAAACTTTCTTGTCGTCAATCACCTTAAAAATCTTTCTCCCATGCATAAAACGAAGTCCAAAAAGACAATGTGTCCACTCTTGAAAGGGGTTACTCCTTTTTACAGCATCAAACAGAGCAGGAAGGACGTGGATATCAGTGTAAACTAAAAAGCACTCCTTTTGGAACTGGCATCCTTTTGGTACTCGGTTTACCACTTGTTTTAGTACTCAATTTGGAAAACAAGTACTAAATCGAGTGCCAGTTCCAAAACAAGTGTTCTTTACTTTACAAATCTCAGCATCATAGTACATTATGGTTTGGGAAAAGCACAAGAGGACAAATTCAGTTTCATGAGTAAATTAGAAAAAAATACACAAATTACAGGGTATGTGTAATGCCTTTCACCATTAGGCAAAAAAAAAAAAGTTGTTTGGTTTTCCTCGACCGCCCGCGCCTATTTTTTGGCATGCAGTTTTTATCGCAAATATCGAATATATTCCGCTCGTTCTATTCTTTCTGCATTTGTTTTCGCTATTTGTACTATTTATTTAGTAGTGTGCGCCCAAAAAGAAATATAACGTACGCTAAAAGACAAAGTCTTTAGCAAAATCACCGAATAGGAAATAGCTAATTAAT
>JXSR01S002978.1:24630-36111 GCA_000969725.1 Ophiothrix spiculata | reverse complement strand
AAATCATATTTAATATAGAGAAAATTATAAAAATAGAAAAAGTCAAAAGGAACATTTCCAAAGTGGCTTCATATGATTACCTTTTAAAGAATATTGGCGGAAATTGAACGTCATGCAGTGACTTTGTCACTCTAAACTATAATTCAACCGTTAATGTTGTAAAGACCCTTTGTGAACATGCTGAACCACAGGAATCCCATTGTGCAGAAGGAAAATGATACAAGCAGACAAAATCTATGATATCTCTGGTTTGCATCGATGGATTTTCTTGAAATTTTCAACAATGATGAACAAAACTATGGGCTTTAACATGTATAACTTTGAGGTCGCTGGTGTGCCTAACTTGTGAGAAAATCACCGCCGTTTCCATGCACAATGTTTATTGGGACACCCTGTATAATGAGCTACATTTGAAGCGCAGCAGGCAATTTGTCAACTTTTAGGAATATATCGGTTGGATCAAGATTGAAATAGGAGATCCTTCCTTGGAAGTGTGGCGTTTGTGTTTTAGACTTTTGAACATTTTACATAAATTTCCTATTGGATGGACAAGAATGGAAACTTTGACTTTGATAGTTCTGATTTTATAGTCTGATTTGGAAATTTCATTTAAACCAGTTGGATCAACTAATATGTATAAAATTGGTATCGGTGTCAGATCGAGCCGATTATTGGAAATTTGAATCGGGAATCTGCAATTGCCAATCTTGGGTGGATCAGCCTGTGATCACATTTAATTGTTGCAGATTTTTTTTTCACTTCCAGTTGAAACATTTGCAGAGAACCATGGCCAATAACTGGGCGTTCCCATTCTTATCAGTCAATGACATCATCTTATTCATGAACGATGTGTTCCCCGATGATCAGTTCTCAGAGCAGGACTTCAAAGAGCCACAGGTAAGCTGCTTTCAGGAGCTTGGTGTCTGAGGGACTGTCATGTCATCATCTTATTTATGAACGATGATCAGTTCTCGGAACAGGACTTCAAAGAGCCACAGGTAAGCTGCTTCCAGGAGCTTGGTGTATGAGGGACTTTGTCAGTCAATGACATCATCTTATTCATGAACGATGTGTTCCCCGATGATCAGTTCTCAGAGCAGGACTTCAAAGAGCCCCAGGTAAGAGACTCACAGGAGCTTGGTGTCTTGTGGACTGTCAGTCAATGGCTTCTTTTTTATCAGGCATTTCCCGGTGATCAGTTCTCAGAGCAGGACTTCAAAGGTAAGATGCTCCCAAGAGCTTGATGTCTGGTGGACTGTCAGTGAATGGCATCACATTTTTTATCAGGCATTTCCGGATAATCAGTTCTCAGAGCAGGACTTCAAAGAGACCCAGGTAAGCTGCTTCAAAGAGCTTGGTGTCTGAGGGACTGTCAAATCAATGGCTTCTTTTTTTATCAGGCATTTCCCGTTGATCTGTTATCAGAGCAGGACTTCAAAGAGCCCCAAGTAAGCTGCTCCCAGGAGCTTGATAGCTGAGGGACTGTCAGTCAATGGCTTCTTTTTTTATCAGGCATTTCCCGTTGATCTGTTCTCAGAGCAGGACTTCAAAGAGCCCCAGGTAAGCTGCTCCCAGGAGCTTGGGTGTCTGGTGGACTGTCAGTCAATGGCTTCTTTGTTATCAGCCATTTCCCGGTGGTCAGTTTTCAGAGCAGAACTTCAAAGAGCCCAGATCGAGTATAGAATACTCCACCCAGGAGCTTGGTGTCTGAGGGACTGTGTCAGTCAATGATTTCATCTTTTATATCAGGCATTTCCTGGTGATCAGTTCCCAAGCAAGACTTCATATTGACTCTTAAACTACAGAGAAATGAGGGTACCTAAAGTTTCTTGGTGAAGGAAACAAGGAGATGTTGCCCATCAGGGACTCGAATCCAGAATCTCTGTTCTTCTTTGAACCCTGCACTCTAACCACTCACCAACGCTCTAGGCATTATGATGCACTCTAGAACTTTGAAATTAAAAAAATTTGATATTTTTAAAGGGGCATTGGACAAAATTTTGAAATTTTGTTTGTGGATGATTTACACTTCCTAAGTTAGAAAATAACAGTCAATTACCAGATATCGTGAAAAATTTGTTCAAAACCTTCATAAAAGTCGGAAATTTGAATTTTATTTAAATTCTTGATTTTGGGTATGAGGCTATTCTCGAAACGTATTTACTGATGCTATACAATGAGAAAGAACCAAAGATTTGTTTATAAAACATTCCTTTTACATCATAGATTGCAGACAAATCAAAAGAAACTTGGAATTTTCATTAGATCTCCTGATAAGGCCAATTCTAGAATTTCAACTGTAGAGGGCAGTATTTATTTTGTCGACAATGATTATTAAAAATAAGTGAATATCTAAATATTTTGGTATATAGGGTTTGAATTTGACAATGAAACTTTGCATGCTGTTATTATTATCGCTAATATTTCAAATGATTCAAAAATCTCAAAATGTTTGGGGATGATGCTGAACTTGTCCAATGCCCCTTTAATTTCTTTAAAGAATCTTTTCAACTTTCAACTAGGATTTTTGTGTTATCAACTGAAACACACTTTCACTATGATACATTTGTAATTGTACCGTATTCATTCCAATAACCAACCGCCCATGCTCCAATAAGCGCCCACCAAAGTTTCTTGGGTGAAACTTGGTACCAATAAGTTGCACTCAGAGAGTTCTTACCATGCATTTGAGGGGATAAACTCCAACAAAATATATTTTTATGTTCATTTGTTGGTGTTTTGTGGTATTAAGGGCAATTTCTTGCTTTGAAAATGGTTGTGTATACTTAGAATTTATCTTATCAGTTTCAAAAATAGCCGCCCATGCCAAATGACTTTGTTAAGGGCCCAGGGCGGTTATTGGAATGAATACGGTACTACAGAAATAAAGAAACATTGTGTACATATTTAGATAATTGTATTTATGTGTTGAATGCTCTTTGGAATTACATGATGAAATAAATTAAAAAATTATAAAATATTGCTGAAATAAAAACATTTTTGCATTAGTTTTTTAACAGCAGAGTAGATTTGAGACAAGCTATTATTGATGTGACCTAATCAAAACATTAGATATTGATATGCTACTTTAGCTCAAAATTATCAGATAAAAATGCCAATAAAGGAGCTCCCTAAATGTTCCATCCATACACTTTGCATTGAACACTTGTTGAAAATGCAAATGTATTGCTATTTCTATCGTTAGCAGTCAAGTTAGCTCAAACGGTGCTCGCTTGCGGTAAGGAAGGTCCCGAGTTCGAGCCCCGCTATTGAACCCAGCTAGTGCAGAAGGTTGAGTGTGCTTGAATTTCCCATGGACAAGGTACTAACTGCTAATTGTCTCGTGGAAACAAGGTACTAACTGCTAATTGTCTCGTGGAAACACGTTCGAAACATGGGGAGCTGATCTGGGCAGTGATGGTGCGTACGTGGGCTGATCAAGGTTCAGCGCCCCTGGAGGTTGTCGCAGAACCTGAAATGATGCTTGGTGTGAATTGGAGCTAACTTGGACCACAGTGGTCAGTGAACACCTGTAAAGTGTGCATATGTCAATTCAAGTGGAATAACAAATCTTGGAGGCTTAGGGCACTACAAATCCCCAGTTTTTTTCTTAAGTATTTATATCGAAGCACACCATGCATTGTTAGTGCCGGTGGTATTTTTGACAATACTTTAATATTCTTTGACAGGTTTCAATTTGTCACTTTGGTGTTACTGATTCAAACATCAATTACTATCCAATATCATTATTTTCCTTCCGCCACAGGCCGGCCGCATTCAACAGATATACATGATGCTTCTAGAAGCCACTATCAATCTAGGAGCAGACCGTTTTGCTCAGCCACAACTAGAAGCCAGCAAAGAACTCATGTTTCCTGAGCTACATGAAGACGTATGTCCAGTCATCAACCAATCCATAGCCTTGTAAGTTGATAAATCTACCGGGGTACTGGGGAGGAGAGGGGCGTAACAAGTATACTTGGGGTAACTGAGCGAAGTCTGGGATCGCAACATCATATATATTATGAAATTTACAATTTAACCAAAATTTGCCTGAATTTGGAGTATTTAAATTTGATTTTGCAAGTTGTGACACTTGAGTACTTGGTGGAAGAGCTTGATTTGCTCTTTAGTGGGGCTCTAAATCTGAAATCTTAGTGGCTGCTACTACATCCCATTCTACCAAGGGTAAGGGGGTAGGTTACTTGTATTTTCTGACTTCATGAGGACTTGTCCATAAGTTTGATAAAATTGATGATATGATACCCCTGTGTTTATTTATTCCAAGGTTGATCAACTAATTATGGAGTAAATCATTACATTTGTGTGTTTTCTACTTATAAATAGCATTAGAATGTGCATTACAAGAAACCTGTCTCTTCCATGATCTAAGGTTTATGTATTGGTTAAAGTGCTGTCAGTGAGGGAGGGGGGGGGGAACATTGTTACAACCATGGGTTATTGCTACACTTTAAATTTTTAAAAACCCTGATATAAATGATTAATTTTTCTATTCCTGCAACTTGCCCTTTTGCCAGCAACTTATGATTCTCCTCTGTACTTTGCTTGATTTGTAGGTCCCGTTTTATGGTAGCTTGCAGAGTGACTGACTTCAGAATCAAAGACCTCCTTGCTCCAAGTAAGTTCATCATGTGCCTGCCAGACATTTCGTCATGTGAGTGCAA
Organism: Ophiothrix spiculata; assembly: GCA_000969725.1. Taxonomy (NCBI): domain Eukaryota; kingdom Metazoa; phylum Echinodermata; class Ophiuroidea; order Amphilepidida; family Ophiotrichidae; genus Ophiothrix; species Ophiothrix spiculata. The sequence goes on along the minus strand of JXSR01S002978.1, from coordinate 31,426 downwards.
GAAAGTCGTATCTGCAATAGCTGCCATTTGTCATAAATTTGGATTGCACACTGTGTAATCTGCAGTCTTGGGTCAGTGGTTCTTGAAATGGTTCTTCAGGTGACACCGTCGCCTGAAGAACCATATCAAGAACCACTGACATAAGACAGTGAAATTTTGAGGGATTTTTCACATTCTTGTGACAAGTGGTAAAATAGATATAACTCAAGGCAGCCATTGCAGATATGACTTTCTTGCACTCACATAACGATTTGTATCTGCAATGGCTGCCATATGTAATATTTAATAAGACCTTGTCATTAGAACTCAAAAATACCCTCGAAATTTAACTCCCATGTCAATGACTCTTGAAAAGGTTCTTCAGGTGAAAGCGGCAGTTCTTCAAGTGACGGTGATGGCTCTTAAGGTGATGGTGGCACAAGAATTATTTTGAGAGTCATAGTTTATATACAAAGTTATAAAATGGTTGCTATTGTACTACAGCTTTCTTGTGTTAACATGATGAATTGCAATTTGATCAGGGCTGTGACTATCCTTTACTTGATCAATTATCCTATACTTGATCAACTGACAAAGTAGAACCCGCCATGATCGGGTCAAGTTCAAGAATGCATAGGAAATAGTCGTCTAATACTCAACTTTGTGTACTTGCTGTTCCATCCATACAAATCAAACACTTCACGACCAAGCCACCAGATATACATCACATCGCAGAATGTCGTAGACAAGTTTGGATCACTGTGGATAGCATTAGGGATGATGGTAGTATACGCATAAGGCCTAAAAAAATTAAAAATTTGATTGGCGTAACATAGAAAAAAAAAAGGTAGGTAGGTCGGATTTTTTCTTCTTATTTAAAAAAAAAAAAATAAGTCTATGTTTCACATACAAAAACACAAAATATACAAAACATATACAAAAACATGTTCACTTTTTCTGTAACACATCTTTTATTTGTCATTTTGAATGTCCTGCAAGCCATATCTCGGGCCCCCATAAATCAACTCCCATCAAATTTGGGATTTGGAGGTTTTTACCAAGCTCAAAAAAATATTTAGGGTCGGCGGTTAAAATAGGGTCGGTCGGGGTACGCCAATCAAACAATTTTTTAGGCGTAATGAGACTACTATGTTACGTACATGTGGTACATTATTACCATAGCCTTTCTCTGCAATTATCAGCTGATTATTGCAGAAAATAATTGCACCAGGGTTGGTGCACTTTTCAACCAGCCAGTGTCAGGTCTCAATCTCTACTTTCCCTGCTCTGATATATAAGTGAAGTGCAGTTGCAAGTTATGATATGAGTGGCAGATGCTGGCTATAAACAAAGGTTAGGGCAGGGTATGATTGAATCAAATCTGGAACTCATTGGGGCAAAGTGAGGGAAATACCATTGTGTTTACTAAGGTTTCTGTCAACATGCCTTATGTCGATGAAATCTCATTTGTCGACAAAACTGGACAAATAAAATGTTATAAAAACTGATGTTTAATCGTCAATTTATGGATGTTTATAAGCAGTAGTGCTCAAAAGTGATGCATATATAATTTAATTAGAGAATAAAAGATAAGATTTATTGTTTGCCTGTCATCTATTGTCTCATAATGGATGGGCGTACATTAGTTTGAATAATGGGTGCCCCCGCAGGGGGTGCCCATTACGAACAAATAATGTACGCCCATCCATTTTGAGACGTTAGATGACAGGCAAAACAATAAATCGCCATCTTGTATTCTCATTCTTAGTCACAAATTTATAAACCAAAATCGATGTAAATTATTGCCAAAAACTATAAACATCATCATTGGAAAAACGAACACCCCTATTCAAACATGAAATATTCCAAACCCAGTAAAGCTGTTTGTGCCGGATGTGTGCGTATACCTGCATCGCGCCGTTATTTTGAATGCGCGGCTCCACTGCGTTTCACGCTGAACGCACTGTCATCTATCGTCCCATAATGGATGGCCAAAATTCCTTATTAGGAAGTAAAATCCCACTCGGTGACTAAGACTACTTATTAGTTGTTCCTCATTTACAAAGTTTTTACGATCGTTCACAACAAAAAAAGTTACAAAATAATATCAATTTTATATCATCCATATTGTCGTACACAAAAATAACCAGCACATTATATGTAAGTCTACGTCTAAAACAGATCATTAAGCTCATTGAAACAATTTTGTTTTTCCTTCAAAAAACAACTCTTTGATATCAACTTTATGTCGACATTATGTTGACGTCGACAACAAATTATTGCAACATGTTGACATGAAAAAACAGTCTCTACAGAAACCTTAGTGTTTACGTGCTCCCACATAAACAATCTGCAGCAGTTGTCTCTACAGAAATTACAAAGAAAAGTTTCCAATCTGAACCAATATGGACAGCATTTTGTGGGTAACCAAGTTAGATTATACTGAAATTGTTTGTTGAATTAAAATAAATACATTAACAATGTTTTATTTTTGTTTGTTGCACAGAGCCAAAGAGGACCATACGGATGTTGAGTGCGATCATCAACTTTTACAGGTTTACAGGGGAGAGGTATGAAAGTTTTGACCGACTTAAACAACAACAGCAAGAGGTCCTGCAACAGCACCGCAGCTACAAGAACCGCATTGATGAATTGAAAACTTGCATCAATCAAATCAAAGCACAGAGGGCTGAGAAAGATGTCGCGATAGCAGAGGTAATTGAATATCTGAACTGATTAGAAAATTAGCACGTGTAGCACCCAGTTGGTTTGATTGTTAAATTATGTATGTTGGCTAATGTAATGAATCCAGGTGTAATTTGAATTATAGGTTAAAGGAACGTGGTCTGTTTTTTCAAAATTTAGTTTTCAATGTCATATGAAAGATGATCTCTAAAGAAGTCTTAAAAGTTTTAAATTTTAGCTGAATCGGTTAAGTCGTTTTGATTTTATGGGCAATTTTGTATTTCTGAGCCGTGTATACGTTATTGTGTTAAATTAGTTATGTTAACCATAATTAGACACATTTTCATAGATATCTCCAAAACGGAACATAATTTATCCGTGAAATTTCACATGGGTTATGAACAAAATATGAGCAGTATTTTGGTACCAAAATCTCAAAAAGTTAAAAAAAAAAAAGTTGAAGCAATCGGACCATGCCCCTTTAATTTAGTGAATGCGTATTTCATGTCACAAGTGATATGGGACAAATCTAATGCACGAACGATAAATTTTCATATGTCCAATTCATAAGGTTTAGTGACCGAGTGGATTGCAGAGAAATCAAAATTATGTAACTGCAAGTGCATTGATTTTGTTTTATTTCTTGAGTAAAATGGAATGCAAATTTATTAGCCTAGAATTTATACACCACAGAAAAAAATAATTAGAGAATAAAAGATAAGATTTCTTGTTTTGCCTGTCATCTATCGTCTCATAATGGATGGGCGTACATTATTTTGAGTAATGGGTGCCCCCGCAGGGGGTGCCCATTACGAAAAAATAATGTACGCCCATCCATTATGAGACGATAGATGACAGGCAAAACAAGAAATCGCTATCTTTTATTCTCATTCTAAGTCACATATTTGATTTATTTATAAACCAAAAACGATGTTAATTATTGCCAAAAACTATTAACATTATCATTGGAAAAACGTACACCCCTATTTAAACATGAAATATTCCAAACCAAGTAAAGCTGTTCGCGTCGGATGTGTGCGTATACCTGCATCGCGCCGTGATTTTAAACGCGCGGCTCCACTGCGTTTCACGCTGAACGCACTGTCATCTATCGTCTCATAATGGATGGCCAAACTTCCTTATTAGGAAGTTAAATCGCACTCAGTGACTTAGAATATTGGATAATTTGTGAAAAGAAATCATCACCTAACAACCATTCATGCTAAACTCCTTTCACACAAAGTAGAACCTGAATGCAGCACACTGAGTGCATCATGGATTTTCAATTTTCATACTTTGTGTTTTTGCTCTGTGAAAGGCAAGGTTACCTGGGTGTGTGTGAATAAAGTTCAACCTATTGGCATGTAAATTAAGTTTTATTTATAGCAACATAACTTATGAAGCATTCTTTCAGAACATCTTGCTCCGTGGTCGGACAGTCACGTAAAGCCGTGGGTCCCCTGTACGAATAGACTCCTTCATGGGGTATGCATGTTATCATGCAAGTACTTGTATCATTGATTGATTGATTGATTGATCTTACTTTCCATAAAACATACCTCTAGGGTAAGATCAACATAAAGCTTAGTTAAGTTAATGTTTTTGTAAAATTTTCAGATGGCAGAAAAAGTGGAAAAATTGAGTTCAACGATGGTGGATTCTCAGCAGGAGCAGGCTACACTGCAGAGGAATATTCAGCAGATCAAGACGTCTGTAGCAGAAAAGACCGCCAAAATAGTAAGCAATCACCAGGCCTGGCAATCACTATTGGCCAGGCAAACATTATTGGACAATGCAAACATGCAGGGGGAGCAGGTAGTGCAGCAGTAATTCCCTCCCTTTGCACCAATGAGCCAAGGGCTGTTTTGGGTTCAATCCCCGATCACTGCACTTTATATGCAATTGGTTGCCAGTCCAAACTTGCTTCCGCAGGTTTTCCTCTGGACGCTCTGGTTTTCCTCCTGCATCTAAAACTGGCCATCTGACAGAGGACCCTCATGGAAAGCAATGCTAGACACTGATCCTCTATGAAGATGTCATATTTATTTATTTATTTGCATTGTGCTTGTTGCATTTACAAGCAATTGGGCACTGCACTCTTGAATTTTGTTTACTCTATCCGATATTTTGTTCGATCTATAGACTCACCAGGTATACACTGTATGCAGCGCCCCAAGAAGGAGCATTCGCACAGGGGACCAACGGCTTAACGTGACTTAAGCCGTTGGTCCCCTGTATTACGAGACCCGTGCTCTAACCGCTCGGCCACGCTCTGTATTACGAGACCCGTGCTCTAACCGCTCGGCCACGCTCCCCTCTCATAATAGTACATTGCAATCAAAACACAGGATGAGTAGAAACAAAAGTAGAAAAAATTAATACAGTTCATTTTTATGAAAAATTGCACTGTTTTTCAAAAATTTTTTACTTTCACCTCAGTAAGCATCCAGGCAATCTCATAGATCTTCCAGAAAAATATTGCATTGAAAATTATATGTATTCCAAAGAGGTCTGGTTAATAAATCCCAAATATGTGTGCAATCTAGTGATAAGGTGTTAAATAAGTATAACTTAGGGCAGCCATTGTAGATGGAACTCGCACAACAAATCTCTTAACAGATGTCAAATATTCAACAAATTTTCTTTTTGCCAGGACAAGCATAAGCTTTCATCCCACAACACCAAAGACGCGATCGAGAAATTACGCCCACAAATAATCCAATCACCAGAACGCATCAAGACCGATATGACGCGTATGCACAATGCCATTGAAGCAGGCAAAGCAGGGAAGGAAGACAAAGCCAGGCGACTGCATGAGGTCAGGGCTCAACAAGACAGAGGGATGGTGCTGGTAGAAGCAAGCCAACAAGGGGTCAAGTTGCTGGCGAATATTGTGACTGAGTTGGATAAACAAAAGTAGGTCGATTGTTGGGCACTTACAAAAGGGTTTGGGTTTTGATTGTTAAAGTGTTTTCACAATTTGAAGATTTTCAAATACTAAAGTAGTGATTATTTGAAGTAAAGGCCAAGATTATTTCGACCTATTAGCAAAGCAGAACTCCTGTTACAGAGTATTGAGGCAGCATCAGGTGCAGTTGGTCTGCATTTGAGGGGGGGGGGGGGAAGCTAGAACCTTCTGATACGACCCTTCTGATAAATCAAGCAGAGACAGAAGTTCCCTTCAGTACAATGACACCATCAAGAGTGATCTCAAATTAGATCTATGGGAGATCCGGTATATCATGCATGACAGGGAAATATGGTCCGAACATGTAGTCAGTGCTTCTTCCATTCCGTCCACGGACGACCGATGATGATGATGATGATTTCGACCAATTTATATGGGGATTGGTTTTATATTGTGCATATGGATAGCATATTATTTCACAAGATCTTGAAACATGTATCATGACCTGTGTTTCCGCTAAGGTTTTTGAGCTTGAGCCAATTCAAGCAAATTTGACAAAGTTTAAGAGGTGCTTGCACCAAAATCATGACCTGTGGCTGAAAATTGGCTCAATAAACCTAGAAAAATATTTGTCAAACACATTTTCAGAAACATGTTGCGCCAATTTTCACCGCTCCTGCGCCAATGGCGCGCCATGCAGCCTGCCTTAACGGAAACACTGATCACAACATTGAGACCTTACAAGTGTTTGTTCATTTTGACGAAAAATGAGTTACATTACACCGAAAACACTGCCTCTTATAAATTACATTTCCAAAAAAATCAATGTGCTGTACATAATTTAAGTTTCCCCTCCCCATCAAAATACAATGAAATTCTATATGAATGAAACTTAAGCTCTAACCCAAGATGACTTTGTAAACGTGCAAAGCGGTGAATTGGGAATACACTATGTTCAAAATTGGTTAATTTAACGTTTTCACTTGGTTCTCTCTTGTATTTATATTTTATTTCCAGAGAGATCAACCATCAGATTGAGAAGGTGCGTGATAAATGTCAGGCACAGAAAGATGCTTTGCGAGAGCTGACGGTGAAAGAAAGCCACGTAAACAGACAGGTCAACAACAGGCAAGAGAAAATAGCCAAGATGACTATGCAGCATAAAGTGGAGGTGGAAAGCTTGAAAGAGAACATTGCTGACAGGGAGAGGTGAGTTAACCATGT
>JXSR01S002976.1:55395-66696 GCA_000969725.1 Ophiothrix spiculata | reverse complement strand
TTCCACCATGTACAAATACAGTATCCGTATTGCTATGCTGCGCTAATATGTCAAAGACTAGTCCACATCTGACTAACTCAAAGTACCACGGCTTTCTGATTGGATTCAATCTATGCAGTTCTTTAAATAAGTCTCTCAGAATATTTAACAATAAATATTTGAATATCCAAGTCGAGTGAAAGGCAATGTGTTCCTCCCTCTTCCCCACTTTCCACGATGGATAGATGTACGCCCTCCTCGAGTTATGCGGCAAACCTTGGGTACGTGACTACATTTAAAACTAGACTACGTGAAACGCTAATTGGCTGAATTTCTGCGAGTGACTTTATGTTGAGAAACAATTCTATTGTTATGCAAACCAATATATATTCCACGAGTTGATGTACTAATGGCACTGGTATCGGTAACACCATCAAACATTGCCAAAAGCAAACTGTCACTCAGTCGTCTGCTGACAATTGACTGCACTTAGGGTGTACTTAGCAGCTTAATGCCCCTTAAACCATGCTTTATACCAATCTATTGAATCAAATCGTATTGGAAAATGGCAGTGCCAAATGTGCAATAGTACCTAATTTCATAATAGGATTTTAAGTTGAATAAATCATAAATTTTAAGATTTCGTTTCAGTGGTACTACATATTATCAAAAATATTTATTAAGTAATCTAGAGATTTTAGATTTAATAACTGTGTGTTTTTTCAGCGGTCATTTTAGTAAAATCCTCATGTTTAGATATCATTCGTCAAAGTTTTATGACTTACGAATTCAGCTTGGTTGAGCCTTGAGTCTCGATTAAAGATATGATTTATAAGAAGATTTGTTCTATATGTTATAAAAATATTTCGTCAAATCTGAAAAGGTTATTGCGTTTATTTCATTCAAAGTAAAATAAATATATTTACGTAATCAACAAAAATTTACGTAAGAATCACATTTTCACTCAATCCATAATTCAACAAACTTCAATGGCAATTTTTACAAGTGTATACCATGATTTACTTTTGAACTACAGCGAAGTTGTTTGAGAAATTCATTTTAAACAATAATTCAGTACACTGTTTTGACATTAATCTGTTTTAATAACCCTTAACACAATTAATAATACTGGCCGACTGAATGAATGACTTCATTAAGTTATACGAACAGAGTTTATGTTGCTGGCTGCATAATTCACTCACAGGTGTATTTTTTTCTCTTTATTATTATATTTGAGTTACATTGGACAATTTTTACTATCATTGTAATGTCTACATTTTTTTCCCCAGTAATTATATTGATTTATTGTTGATTTATGTGATTTACATGATTATTTTAAAATAATAAAAAATATAGAAAGATAAAAAAAAAAGTTATACGAACAGAATTAGAAAAAAGTAATTGCATGGACGTGTAATATTGAAATGAAGTAAATACTAATCATTTTCACAAAATTCATAAAGATACTTTTTGGTGTAAAAGAAAAGAATATGTTGCATTAAAGGGTCGCTTTATGATTTGCTTTAAAGCATTTTCTTGGTGCTGTCAAGCGTGACCAAGATATTCAATCACTAACTGCTTATTATTCTATTACAGATAAACATTCAACATGACCACTCACGTTGAGTAGTAAAGTGACCTTGACCTAAAAATTGCGTTTTTTTACCCATTTGCGCTGTTGCCCCCTACCAGTACATGAGAAAATTGAATACGCCAGAATAAAAACATCCCAACTCCACTAGCTCCCTTCTGTTAAGTTATGTAAAATAAAATGCATATAAATCTCTGAAAATGCTTTCAAATTACTAGAAAGCATTTCCAAAATCATAGTGTCACACTTGACCTTGTAGTTGACTTTGTTAGACATTGTTAGATAATTTTCCTAGCATATAGTTGCAGAGGGGAGCTCATGGAGTTGGGATATTCTTTTAATGCCTGTTTAAATATATAGCAACTATGTACTATAACACTTATCTAACAATGTCTAAACAGTTGGCAACTACAAGATCAAATGTGACAATATGATTAGGATGTTGACATGGAAATGCTATTTTAGTGATGTGAAAGCATTTTCAGAAATTTGTATGCATTTATATATTATAAACATAATTAACAGAAGACAGCTCATGGAGTTGGGATGTTCTTATTCTGGTGTATTCAATTGATAACATTCGGAGCTCTATTTCACACCGAAGTGGATCACCTATCAAATCTGACTAAAACCAGCATAAGTTTCCAGGTATAATCTTTTATAAATCGACCTTTACATAAAAAGTGGTAACATATTTTCATTTCAACTATGTATAACTATACCCGTGTAATTGAGTGCATAAACCCTGAAGCGCATTTCCAAAAGTTGCTATTTCTATTGTTTTCCAATTAATTCAGAACAGTTCAACTTATTTTTTCATTTATGTTTTCAGTATCAATTTGAAATATATTCCCATGGATTCCATACGTGTTAATGGTATATCCTGCTATCTGCATTAATTGCAAGCATGGAATGCCCCAGGCAATATTTACGAATGACTCTATTACAGAAAAAGTTGATTTATAATACTTTTCAGTTTTTCTTCAATTAATGAGTATCGTTTATTTCAGACAGCTACTACTAGGCTTAGACGTATTTGAATTAACTTTGCCACGCTGTGTCTTTTGAAGGCAGTAAGGATTACATCTATTTAAATATTTGCATATTGAACATGATTGATTCCCACCAGTAGAATTATATAGATTTGACTGGTCTGCATACATGACTTAGGGGATAATTATTCTTTGATTGATTTATATTGTTGTAAAAGCTCTAACTATGGATAGTTAATGTCTAAATTAATTTTGAATTTTCATTAAATATATCATCTCAACGCAAGTTCCACAATATCTTGACCTTCAGATAAGCATTGTGACTTTATCTGGAAAGGTTAAAATCTTTCATTAAGATTTTATTTTGTTTCGGTGTTTTATGTTTTGATTTTTGTTTTGTTTTATTTTAATCGAAACAAAAAATAAAAGGAGATGCCATTTTGGTTAATAAAATATGTATTGAATAATATCTGGTAAATATATAGAAAAAGTAATAGAGGCCTAGTATCTAGAAAAGTAACACATGAAATATAAAAAGTAACCAATGGAAATGACTATCTAGAAAGTAATCTAGAGAGTAGATGATGAGTAGATTTTAAGTTTCTAATTTAAAATACATTTAAAGAATCTTTCCCTTAAATCCATTTCCAACTAAATGCTTTCACAAACAGATTTACCAGGACGGAAACGGCCCTATCCACTGTTAGACCACTGTTCTGTGGAAAACGACTGAGTTTTATAAATTTTGAACTAAACTTCAAACTTTATACATTCAATTAAACCATTTGATATTAAGTCAAAATACAAAGTTCATTTAGAAATTGATTATTCATAGCAAAAACTTTCAGGGCCGCTTCAAAACTCAACTGGTTCTTGGTGGTAGGTAAACAGTTGTTTCTATTCATTTTGTAACAAACACTTAATTACTAGTTAGGTAAGTTTTCTTCCATTTTTTGTCATTTCAATGGCGAATATTTTTCGGTGTTTTTTTTTTCAATCTCTGTGATGTAATACATATATGAACTATAAACTCTACAGACAGACATGATTGCCATCGTAACGGTCACTACACTTTTAATTACCTTAACATATTATATTGACAGAAATTTAAGATGCAGCTGAATTAATTTGCAATATAATGATAACTGTAAGTTGGTTGGTTAGTATTGTTAGGGCATTGATTTTGTCAAAACCTTTTACTTTTCCATCACTTTGGTCCTCCGTAAACATTACCATTGATTTAAGTTTTGCCGGTCTCCTTATTTTCTGAAATCAATAGATTTCAAATTACCACCGGTAACATGCACACCATTCGTACTACATTTGTCCGCGACACGCGCTCACGTGGGTCCATGTGTAGTTGCTTTGGGACTGTAATTTGAATATACTTGTAGTTTTCTGCAAATACAAAAGTACAAAGGGACATACCGTTCACACCACTAAAACGAGTAAGGTATATCACTCTACCACACACATGATTTTATCTTTTCAGATGTATAATTTGCCATTGGTGTCAGCCACGTGAACCTTTAAACGGCTCACTATTCGATGTTAAGTTCCTACAGAAAAGGCATTTTGCTCTTCGTAAAAATGTTTATCTCTATTCAGAATTTTGCTGAGACAAGATTTATCTTTAGGGAATAATTACTATATACTATCTTCGTCAAAAACGTTGGAGCACAAATCAGGTTTCAAGAAAATGCATCCTCGTACCCAGTGTCATTCGACCACGGGGAAACCTACATTTAGAAAGGGATGCGGGAAACGGGTTACTGGTTGTGGAGGCTTTAGCCTTTGCTTACCAACAGGTGACGATTTAAGTGGTTTGAATTTTGCAAAATTGTGGCATTTTAAAGCAGCGACCTTTTGACTAGGTTCCAACAAATGCTGACAATGATTGATTATTTGTTTATGCTATTGTAGGCTGCAACGATTTTAAAATTGAAAGTTTAATTACAATACGATTGTGTCTCGTGAAATTGGCCGGTACAATCTGTTATTATGTTCTGACCTTTATCCCCGTTTTGATTGCTTTGTCTTTGATATAATAAAACACAAAAATTCGACATTCGGATACAATATTCCCTTCTTTGTGAAACAGAACATATTAGACAACTTTTATTCTTTGTTAATTTATTCATTCAACTGTTTATTCATCAATTATTTAAGGCAGAAAAAATCATTTCAATATGATCAGTAAAGAGTTCACCAAAAGGTTTTGGATTGCATCATTCTATGAGAGATATGGGCTTAAGAAGTTTAAGTTCTTTAATTTTATCTCTTTTAAGCTTCCTTTAAAGTCTTTCTGTTGGTAAAGTTTTTTTTATTGTATTTTAGTTGCCAGATTCGAAAGTTATTTCATCTGATTACAGATGCATGTTTGAGAATCCACTCTTGAGCATTTAATTTTGAAATTATAGTTGACACTGAATAGATATCAGTATCTATTATCCGTGTAATTGTGCAAGGAACTGCGATTTGTCAACTTTCCCATGACAACAAGATGTCAAACGTATTTGTTAATTCGTATCCAAGAACGTATTTTACAGATTTGACTTTTCAGAGCCCCGAGGCATATGTCTTGGCATTTCTTGAAAACTTCAAGAAATTCTGTTTTTTTAATTGTTTTTAGTGTTCCGCATAGTAACAATTAACATAATACCAGTTATTCACTGTTAATCCAATGCCAGAAATCATTCAAGGTTTGTTTTGCATCTGTGGCCCAAAGCGATATCAAACAAACCTTAAATTATGACCCGTATTGCAGGGTAAAACCAAAGATACTTTTTTGCAATTTTATTGACATTATATTGTGCATAAAGCCCTAGATATAGTTCCCCATTTTTACGATCTTGAAAATCCAGAGAGCTGAAATCATATTGACCTCGAGTGTCTAGACTATATTATCGATTGGTATAATCCGCTTAAACTACAAATAGAATGATAAAAAATCAAGACGGTGATAAAAATTCCAAATGAAAATGTTTCTCTTTGGAGAAAAATCGAAAAATCAAAGGAGTCAGAAAATCTTTTCAGCAGAATAAAATCCACAGCACCTGTCAAAGACAGATTTCAGATTATAATGAAAAGACCAAGGTAATTATGGTATTGTTCTGGACCTATTGAGATCGATCTATGCCCCGTTGAACACCATCATGAAACATTTTCATAAATGGTGAAACATTTTACTCCATAACAAAAATTTTACACCGTGAGAAAAAATCAAAATGACAATTTTTATTCCGAATGAAAATTTAACATAGTGGTGAAAATGTAACACCATGAGAAAAATTCTGAATGAAAATGACTACAAAAATGACAAACTATATATAGGCCTTTATTCGTGGTTTATCAGTTAGCATTGTTATTACATTTATCAATTTAAATATCTTGTCTTAGGTTTTGATTTTGTTTAATTGACTCTTATAATGTGAAATTATATAGTGCCAGTTTGTGATTTAAATGATATTTAGTAAATCGAAAATGATATAATATGTCAAGAAAAAAAGTAGTCATTTAAAGTAATACCTAAAGGCAAAAGAAGAGAAACATGTCGTCTTTTGTTGTCCCGCACCTCCGTCAGCACCCATCTATAAAGACAAATCCTTGCTAAAGGCCAAACGTTTAAAATTCTATTTCCCGCCTTATTTATTGATATTTTCTAAAACTGCGGGATATATAGAACGACATATATTTGCATCGCATTTTATCATTATTTATGAGATGTCTAAAATCGTGATTGTTCAGTCGGGTCATCTTTGGTCAACCTATTGTAATGATGGTGTCCACCTGCATTTTGCATGGACAGGCTGTGCAGATGGCATTAGACTAAAACAATTGTCATTCATTCATGTAACTTAAAATTAATAATATCCAAATCAAATAATACATGTCAAGGACAATGGTATGTCGTTTCAGAAAAAAGATAAATCTTTGGACAATATTTGAATTAACTTGGTCTTTAGGTATCTGAAATGTTTTTATTAAGACTAGTAAGTTCAAAATTTGAGGACCAGGTCTTTGTTTTGGCTTTTTTTTTTCAAAGATAAAGCAAAATCGAATTTTCATGTTTGGCTTTAGGTATGGTATTATATCCTCATATAAAAAGTATGTGTCCATAAATTAATTGCACACGTTAAATGCTTATACATTTAACCTTTAAACCAGGATCCGCATGACAACTATAGACATATGTATTGATAGATGAGACTTGTAGAAATTTTTTTGGTACTAAACATGATGCAATGACCATTTTAAAAAATCAAGTTCAACGCAAATTACGTCAAACGTAAAGAGTGCGCTTTCATACTGAGAAAACAATATATGTACGACTCACATTTAGGGGAGGGATCAATGTTTGAAGACAGGAGAATCATTCATGAATATTGTAGTGACCTATTAAGTGAAACCGCTTTTACGAATATGTTTGGTTGTGGTTTTGTCTTAATTATTACATAATGCTCATTAAAATGTTTTTCATTTGTCAAAGCGTAACTCTAACAATATGCGTATATTTAAATGGTGCACAAAAGCATTACCCCTTAACAAACATTCAAAGTTACACACACAGGTACATATTAAATTACCTCCTTCTTGTCACGATTAGGCTGCCTAATAATTCAGAATATGTTCTAGATGGCCTCCTTGCAGATTTCAACATTCTTTGACTCTAACGATAAGTTCTGGATATTTGTGCAAGTGTTCTTCTTGATCTTCCTGTTTTCACTGGCAATCTTCTGCTTCAGGTCAGGAATAGTCAAGGGTGTTTAACCCCCAACAAATAATCAGGCGGACTTAAATCATGAGAGTGAAAGTGCTAGGGCTTGAGCGATATGATTCTTCATGAAAAAGTTAATTGATAAAGCTATTCTAAACCGTTTAACTGTATGAGGCGTCATGTCGTGGTAGAAGATTGTCAATACTGTATGGTATATTGGCTCAACCACTTTGATTTTGCATTCCTTCTTGCTATCTTATAAGATTACTGATTGAATAATGTTTGGTACCAAAAAATTCTACAAATCTCCTCTATCAACATATTTGTCTAGAGTTGTAATACGAATCTTGGTTTAAGTTATTAACATTTAAAAGTGTCCAGTTAATTTTAGACACCCTTTATATATATATACAATAAAAATAAATAAAAAATACAATACAAACACACACGTAAATCCACTCCAAACCGAAACATAAAATATAAAAAAAAATTATGGTATCTATTTGAAGGACAATACTAGGTTTTTTATGAGAGTTTATTTTAACGCCCATAAGAAATCAATTGCTAGAAATACATTTATGTAAACTGACGTGCTAACCATTTAAGTGTTAGCGCAGCAAGCTGTCCTTGTTTTTTTCCAAAATCTTCTCTAAATTCCCGCAGTTCTCTGCGCTTAGGTATTATACTGGATATATGTCTTGCTGGTAACTAATAAATCTATGAAGTGCAAATCCTATTAGAATATTACCTATATTTGTTTCCCACCTACGAAAGTAAGATTACAAAAAATATAACAAAAGTAAATACAAATTGAAAACAACCAAAGCAGACTAATATCCATTTAACGTTTCAACCAACCAACACATTCATTAACCAACGTTTTATAAGATAGACAAATGCATGCAGATCTGATATCTGCATTTTAATTAAAATGTTTGTTCGGTCCAAATGTTAAAGATACAAGGTTTTAGGATAGGATCTACTTTGGGGTCTCACCATCTCTTTAAAAATACAGGGTGCAGCTACTGTTGGTATACTTGTAGCTAGGCACGTTGTGCGTCAGAAGTAACATTGATTTATTTCAGTCAAACACTAGATTTGTTCAAATTGCATTGATCAGTTTATTTCATAACATGTTCAGAGAAATACTAACACACATAGAGATCTTTACAAATATAAACTTTACATTACACTTAAATTAAACAGATATATTTAACTGCATATCAAACATTTACGACACGAGTGTTTAGTTTTATTACATAGTAAATATACAAAAAGTTTAGACACAAATAAAAATTAAATACATTCTCTTTTGACATTAACATCACTTAGACTCCAGACATAATGTAAATGATTGGTTTGGATGAAGTCTAATTATCAAATAAACATGTAAATGTCAGTCAAATATATTTTGTTTTAAATATCAATCTCTGACCAAGGTAGTAATATTTATATTAAAGATTTAAATCAAATGTAAATGTCAATATTTGAGAATATCTTTCATGTTTTAGTTCACTGCAGGGGTCTTGGTAAACTTTTAAATGTTAAAAGAAGAAAATGATAAAAGAAAAACATTGAATAACGTTGAAGATGTTGATTGTGAAAATATTAGAACCAAGGTGTCCCGCTGAGGACAAAATCACAAGGTTTTAGTTACCAAAGGTCAGACTTCTCACAACTACTAGTGCTTCCCGTGGTATGTGCCGAGCTGAAACGATATAGCTATCCTAACAAAATCCTAACGAAATCGGTTTATCATTTTCTTCTTGAAATATACCATATCATCAAACATTATGACTTAGAATAAATTTTATAGCAAAATAGATGTAAACATCCCTTAAAAACATAAAAAGGCAAAAGTGGTTCGTGGGGCTTGTCCCGTCGATCACCATAAGAGATGTATCCATACACTTTCCAACAATCAACGGTTGTCACAGACGAGCTTTACATAATGTTAACCTAATATCCATTGAGCCATTTTGATATAAGTCTTTTGCAAAAGTCTTATATAACTTGAGAACACTTTGGATACTAAGGAGGAATGCGTTCTTTTTTGCAAAATAATTATTCATGAGCCATTGGAGTACGAGCACCTGGGTTGAACAGTTGCACTACGCGTCAATAGTCCTCTTATAACGTGAGAAAATACGATTTGTAAATTAAGTTCCTCACATTATATAGAGAAATAATTTACATAAAGATACCCATGATCTCAATACGTAGCAAATTTAGAAAATGAAAACGCTACGACAAGACTACCGGCCCACAATCCACTGCAGATTCGGATGAAGATCCGGTGATCGAATCGCAACGTAACTGAAACACGTGTGAGTCCATTACAAGATTTTACATTTTCCATTTTTGAACTATTACTGGATGATTGAAAATATTCATAATTTAATCAAAATGTATTAAGTAATAAACTTTTTAGTATGAACAGTTTAAGGTATGTTTAATTACCTGTTCCCAAAGAATCCGCGAGTGAAGGCAACTCTCAACAATGGTGATTGTGTTATGTACAAACTAGAGACTATACCAAAAGAAATATTAAAAATCAGAGGAGCAAATGAGTATTTTGCTTTATACCTTATTTTACTTTTTCTTATTTCAAAGATGTATTATACGAAAAAAAAATGACAGGAGCCGATAGCAAACTCGTTTGACCGTTGCTGTCGGCATCTACAGTCCCCTTAGACAGTACTCACGACTATTCAAAACTGATTAAAAAGAGTTTCTACAGTTGTCAACAATTCAGAATATAAATCTTATGTTGTGTTTAATAATCCTTTCCTCTCCTTTTTGTTGTTATTGTTACAATGTGTCAAAATGAATTTCAGGATTTTAGATTTCAGGTTACATTTTTTTATTAACCGATTTCATATTTGTACACAATTTATCAAAAATGGCGTGAGAAAATGAGTGGGCGTGAAAGGGTGGAACAACTTGTCATGCCTTATATAGAAAAGATCACGATATGAGAATAGCAATTTCGAATAATTTCTCCACTGTAATCAATCTCCCAGATAAGATGATTGTGTTTTTTTTCAATATAGGCCTAAATCAATATTAATAATTGAATTTCTACCAAATCAAAATGTTTTTATTATTGAGAGCACCTGTTGCATTCTTGGGGCACCAGTAGCAGTCGTGGTGGTGTTGGCATGATGCAAAATATGTATTACTTTTGCTAATGAAAGGTTCTTACGTTTTGATTTCTTTCTATGTTAAATGCTTATAAAGTTTATACTAACATCGATTATTAGATTCATTGAAATATATTTAAAAAAAAATATATAATCCTTTGGACATAGCTGTACATATGTGAACTTAGGTGCTTCTCAATAATAGAAACATTTTGATTTGGTGGAAATTCACTGTTCAATATTCTATACGATAGTGGAGTCTGCACCGGGCCTTATTACTGAGGGATTTTGAAAAAAAGTGCAATTTACCTGGTCATTTTGTCCAGTAACAAATGTAATAATTGATTAAAGATAAATTCTACGCACAAAGGTCTTTGAACTACAGCGATTTTTCGCTTCATCGTGGTGATGCACGTATAATTAAAATTTCCCCTTGTGTTGTTTATTTTTCTCTGGGACTTCAAAACAGCAAATCTGAATAGTTTACTTCTAATATCATGTTTCTTTCATCTTCTCTAGTATTCAAATACTACCATATCAGATCTATTTGACTTTCCCACTTCTTGAATACACTTAAATAAAATGCATGCAATGAACTATCTAAACACAATAAAGCTTTATTTTAATAAAAGATCAATTAACATGGTCTCTATTTATGCTCAAAGCTCTCATTCCTTATAATGATGAAAATTTAAGGCGTTTTCTTGGTTTTCTATGTCTTTATCTTTTGTTAGTTTCCCTTTTCTTTAACTCTTAATTGTATCATTATTTCAAATACAAGGCAACTTATTGAATACACTTAAATAAAATTGCAAAAGCAATGAACTATCTAAACACAATAAAGCTTTTATTTTAATAAAAGATCAATTAACATGGTCT
>JXSR01S002974.1:34655-45205 GCA_000969725.1 Ophiothrix spiculata | reverse complement strand
TTGCATTTACATGACAAAATGAACAAAGGACAAAAGGAAGATTGTTGAGTGGCTGCCTTTAACCAGATTCCAGATATTCTTCAAAGGCCAATTAAAAAATAATATGTTTTATCTCTGGGTTTTCAGAAATCAGATGGAAATTTTTCAATTTATTATTTTCTGGTTGAAAAATCATGGTGTTAGTGTACATGAACAATATGTAAATATATTGGTTATTTTGCACATTTAGATGTCTAGCATTGCACTCATCCAGTAAAATAATTCTTGACTTTTTTTACAGAAATTGATCCCATAGGCGAAGGTATAGTATACTTGGCATGTACCTGCACCCTGTATTTTGCTTGTTTTGTTTTACAGCATTTTGCTTTATTTTGCAGCATTTTATTAATTTTTTGCAGCATTTTGTTTTTGCAGCATATTGCTTTGCTATTACATCATGCTATTTTTAGATATATGCCTTGCTTCTTGCATGTGCAGTTTAAGAATGTTTTTACACTCACGAGTTGAACAATTAGGTATTCAGACACAATACAGCCTGGAGTTAATTGCAAATCAACAACGATGCATCCATGTGTCCACATATGTGATGGCTCACCCCGAAAGGGGGGACTTTGCAGATGATATCAATTTTAACTTTATCATTTCATATGTTATAGCATTTTCTAAGCTTTAAAATGACACATTCTTACTTGTTGAAATTGATCAAGGCAATCAAATTTTACAATAGAAAATCTGCTGGAAATTCTTATTTTTTTCTTTATTTTTTGCTGCCTATTTTCACCAGTTTCTTGAAAAGTTTTCTGTCGCAAAATCCCCCTTTTTGGGGTGAGTCATATATTTTTATTGCGCTCGAGTGGTTTTGAGCATGATAAAAATACGCAGACGCATCGGATGCAAAGTTGTTGATACATATATGTGATAAATAATTCTGTAGCGTGTTTGAATTCCTAATTAATTGTTCAACTCATACCTTCCATCAACGAAAATCTTCATGAAAATGTATGAATTAAATTCTAAATGTTTTCAATTTAACAGAAAGGCTTACTCATCACCATAAAAATATTTAGCAGAATCTGAAGCAAAGTGCTAGTTTGTAAATGTTTGCTGCTTTGATGTTTTTAATTGTTCCCACAATACTCTGACACAAGATGGAACTGTAGGCTTTGGAAAGTATGTGTGGTCCTCGGTCTTTGTTGAGCTGGCTGTCGGATGTTTTGGTGTATATCCATTCCTTGACTCCCCAACGAAAATAATCTGACTCCCTGTCTAATACTTTGATGTAATCCCAGTCCATGTGATGCCCTGCTCTCATATGCTCCAGATCAATGGCGTTGTTAGTTGAATATCAACTGTGGGTTTACGAATCAGCACGGTACGCTCCTGTATCGTGCGCTCCTTTTTTATGCATTTCATATCCAAAAATCAAGATGGCAAAATTTCACAGGAACAAATTCCCCATATTAGCACAACGCCATAGTACGATCCATAGGACCTTTATTTTTTCGGTGATACTATCCGCAATGCAAATCCACCATCACAATTTAAATCATCCACTGACTACTAGAAAACCCCAAGTTCTAGATAGCCCACTGATCTCGTCACAAAGATTTCCTTTTTTATGCATTTCATATCCAAAAATCAAGATGGCAAAATTTCACAGGAATAAATACCCCATATTAGCACAACGCCATAGTACGATCCAGTAGGACCTTTATTTTTTCGGTGATACTAACCGCAATGCAAATCCACCATCACAATTTAAATCATCCACTGACTACTAGAAAACCCTGAGTTCTAGATAGCCCACTGATCTCAGCCCGAAATTTGGGGTAGGTAGTAAGTGGCTTTCTAGATCACTGGACTTGGTAGTTATATCCCTCATTGGTTTGTGTCACCCCCAAAACAAGGGTTCTATTAATCGAACTAACAATGCCATTGATGTGGAAAAAGCCTAAGGGCTCAACAACTAATTTTAACAAAACATAATTATTTTTGCCAACCCTTGTATTTGCTACCATTTTTCTAGCCATCCATACATAACCCTGTTTTCATTTTGTTATTCCAAACCTCCACATTACCTTATCTGACACAGTTGTAAATCCCAGCACAATAATTACATGTGAGATTGTTTTGATATCACAATATTTCAGGAGAATGGGCCACTTAAAATTAATTGTTTGTCTCAAAGCTCTCCTACTCTTGAAAACTAATGCGAAATGCGTTTTTTTTTGTTTTTTTTCCGTGTGTGACCTAAGTCCTGAGTACCATTCTACGTATAAAGAAAAAGAGTACCATGTGTACCCCTTATATATTAAGATAACACAAAATTAATGTTAATATTGGCCTAGTAAAAAATCAAAAACAGATTAAAGAACCAAAATAATTAAATTTTAAGTTGCAAGTAAATATATATAAGGATCATTTGGTTGGATACACCATGGATTTGCACTTTTAACACCGTTGATTCATCCGTTTCAGCTCGTTTCGCTCGCTCCGTTCGTTTCGATATGGAACTGATGACTTATGCATTTGGATATAGGAGCTTCTTAAATATTAATTAATTACATCACTAACGTCATCGCATCGGACAGGGCTGTTGCGAAAAATTTGTGAACACAAAATCAAAGTTGGAAATTGTGATAAAAAATGTGGGGGAAAAAAATTATTTTTTCTGACTTTTTGAAAAACTAACGTGCACACTAAAACTAACGCGCGTGAGCTTTGAGACAAACAATTTATTTTAATTGGCCTTAGTATATTGAAGTGTCCCCTTTAAGCATGGTCCTAAATCCAAATCACAATCCTTAATGTGAGTTTTGTACGAGATGCACTTCAGCAGATATATTGAAGTGATATTTGCATCATGCAGTGTTTGAAACGTCTTTTCTACAGACCAACATTTTAACACAAATAATTATGCAAAGATGCAGTGTTAGTATGTTCCACAATCCACTGTGTATTGTAACACAAACAAGCATTGATACAGTTGATATTTCTGCAGTGTTAGTCTGCTCCACTGAGTCAAACCCAGCACAAACATGCACCCCAACAAGCACACCAACATATGTCCCAGGGGGCCACTTATACTTTCACATGTTGTCATCATAGAGCAAGCCTTTCCAGATCAGATCCTAAACACTGATATCTTGAATGCTAATTTGGAACCCTTATCACGGACATACATTCATAAAAGTGTTTTCACTGACCGTCTCACAATATCACTTTATGCTTCTTATTTATCAGTAGATAAGTAAAAAAATGAAAGGAAAAGTTTCCCAAATAGTAGCTAATAAAACCATTTAATTGAATTTCCATGTCTTTGAAATTTATACCCTAAATGCTGACTAGTGACAGTACAACTGCTGAAAAATATACCCTGCCTCCCGCTGCATGGTTACACCACTAATTAAATCTGTCATAGATAGATTACATATTTATTTAACAAATTCCCTTTTAATTGGACAGTTTGTGAAACATTTTTTCTTAAACACCCTATAGGGTATCATATTGAACCATTTTGCAGCAATCTTAATCAAGCAAAGCAGGATGAAACCAACACTGGTCACAGAAATTAATTTCCTCTCTAAACCTGCCCTTTTTACCAAAAATGCATGAAATTGCTACCTATTCACGGTCCCCGCGGAACGTGACTTTGCGTGAAAAAAGTATCCTTTCCTGTTGATTTCTGCTCGGTGATGACAACACATATATCCTGAGTGCCCTTCCCCCCGGGTCATACCTGTGTGTTGTCAGTCATATATGTATTGTCCAGAGACCAACTTGTAGCCTTTCAATGCCCTGCCCTACCATAAGGGCCAGATAGACTTCGTCATTTTTAACAATTGTAAAATCCAGAAAACTTAATGCATATTGACCTCAAGTTTCCAGACAATATTATTGATTGGAAAATCCTCTAAAACTCCAATTAGAATGATAAAAAATAAGATAGTGGCAAACATTCCAAATGAAAATCTTTCTCACTGGAGAAATATGATGCAGTGAGAAAATCCTTCAGAAAAAAATCCAAAGTACAGGTCAAGGACAGATTTCAGATTATAATGAAAAGACCAAGGTAATTATGGTAAAGAAGGATTACCAAAGAAAGTAATGTACTATGAATTATCCAAATACTACAGATGAGTAATCATTGCAAAATGTGCCGTGATGCAAAAAATATGTCACCATCATGAACATTTTGGTAAATGCTAGAACATTTTACACCATGACAAAAAATTTACTCCATGAGAACAAATTAAAATGAAAATGTTCATTCCGAATGGAAATTTAAAATAGTGGTGAAAATGCAACACCATGAGAAAAATTCTGAATGAAAATGACTACAAAAATGACTTAGTGTATCTAGGCCTATATCCTTGCAGTGCCTGTATCAAAAACTGTTTCCAGCAGCTAAAGTTTTATCTGCATTACAGTAATTGTTTGGAAGAGCTTTCAAGATTGGGCAGTTGATATTTGCCTACTGCAGTGTTAGTCTGTTCTATTGAGCATAACCCAGCACAAAGAAGTAAAAAATGCCTACCAACATATGCGCAACAGACCTGTAAATAACATATATTTGTCAGCCTTACGCCATAAAAAAAAATATTTTTTTGGTCTTTTCCAACCAACCTTAATTTTGAAAATCTGGGAACAAGTTTTTACTGTACAAAATAATATCTCAGAGTTCCTGAGGTGCGATGAACAGTGCGCCAACTTATGTGTAGCTCATAAGTGCACTTCCGTGAACGCTGTGCTTTGTATGGCTTACTAATTTGAATATCATGTGTAGGTCCATCACAAATCAACAACGATATGCTCCTGTAAAAGGAGATAAGGTGAGTTGATGAAACAAAAAAATCACTGCTTAAAATCTCTCGTTTATCATAAGAATACATGCAAAGTTAAAGCAAGCCAGCTATATTTATAGATGACTTCAGAGTTATAAAGATCTGCTCTTTTGAAACTTTTGATAAGGCAAAAAAAAAAAAAACAAGTTTGTTTCCTGTGGGCCGCGCACATTTCATTTTGGCTTCATATATTTGCGCATTTCATTTTTTTATTTGATATTTTAGAAAACGAAAATCAAAATAGCCAATTTGATAGAAAGAACGGGAACAATTGCAAAATTATTACCTATGAAGTGTTTTCTTTTCAACAAAAACTTGAAACCGGACAGGTTTCTTACTAAAAAATCATCACCCATGTGGATTTTCAATCAAAATTTGCCTTAGCACCTCTTAAAACATTACAAAAAAATGAAAATAAAATGAAATAAAAAACCGCATGACCACCCACAGGAAACAAACTTGTTTCTTTTTCTTTTTTTTGCCTAATAAGGACACTTTCAGTCTGATATGATCTTATGTGGATCTCATCTACTCTGCAAAGATTGATGATTTAAACCAGCATTTCTCAACTAGCGGTGCGTGCGCTTAATTTGGCCCTTTGACAAGTACTGATTGGCACTTTGACACTCTCGAAAAACAAAGAAATACAATAGAAATATACCGAGGAATAGGCAAGTTGGGCGCTTTCCTCTACAATGTTTTTCATTTATGTGGCGCATTGTAAGGACTAGTTGAGAACCCCTGATTTAAACCATCTTTGAGTTGTTAATGGTTGTTGTTTAATTGATTTTCCATTTGTCTTTGATGTTATTTTTTGACCTTCCAGCCTCAGGAGATGAGTGGATGGTGATCCGTTTTGATGATGTGTATGCTACAATAGGGGATACAGACTTACTGGTGAGTTCATCCTGTGAGTGCAAGAAAGTCCTATCTGCAATAGCTGCCATTTGTCATAAATTTGGATTGCACACTGTCTAAACTCCAATCTTGGGTCAGTGGTTCTTGAAATGGTTCTTCAGGTGACACCGTCACCTGAAGAACCATTTTAAGAACCACTGAACATGGTTCTTCAGGTGACACCGTCACCTGAAGAACCATTTTAAGAACCACTGACATAAGACAGGGAATTTTTGAGGGATTTTTCACATTCTTGTGACAAAGTATAAAATAAAAACAACTTAGGGCAGCCTTTGCAGATACGACTTTCTTGCACTCGCATGACAAGTTGATCTAGGCCAGGATCACATGAATCACAACCATGCAATTATACAACAAATGAGGGGTGCTCTGGCAATATGGGAGGAAAGTCGCAAATTTAAAAATTGAGTTCATGACATATTTTAATTCTCTATGCTTTTGAATGATATATAATATGTCACACTTTCTTTCTCCATTCTTCATTTAGGGATTAAAATCCGAAGCAGTCCACTGAATATATTGCAATAAAAGTTAGCTGCAAATCAATTTCAAAGATACTGATTACTACAGTGTATAGACCATATCGATAATTGACATAATCCCGCCGTTGATGGGGTAAATCCACAGAACCGGACGGGGAATCGGAACTCAGAACGATCGAGGCCAAGTATGATAAACACACTACTTGCTCTCGCTCTGAGTTCCGTTCCCCATCCGATTCTGTGGATTTACCCCATCAACGGCAGGAGTATGTCAATTATCGATATGGTCTATGATAGCAATATGCAATCAAGTAACAGTTAATAATTACTCTTCCCGGCAAAGTTGACCTTTAAATTTTAAGTTATAGGTAAACTTATGCATGAAGGTAGTTTATGTCAAAAAACGAAATTTGACTTTTTCACCCTATTGTTACTTTAGATGCCATTTATTTAAAAAGTAGATTTGTGACATTCCTCTCATGTTACCAGAGCAGCCCACAAATGTTATGAAGTATTGTAATCAGGGGTGTGAGAGTTCAGCTTTTTAGCTGATTTCAGCTTTTTTGAAGCCTTCAATATAGTCATAATTTCAGCTTTTTCTTTCATTTTCAGCCTGTTTTGAGCATTTTGTCACCATTTTCAGCTCTTTTCAGCTTTTTTTATCACCTGCCTCTCACACCCCTGTGTAATGAAGTAATGCAGTTGTATAAATTACAAGGTTATGCGATAAATATGATGTAATTTGATGAGATGCATTCTTAAATGCATTGTTTCACCACATATTTGAAACTTTGCTGTAATAGTATGAAATTTGCAATAATTATGAAACTCAGTGATGATAATTCTAATTGTTTGCATTTTTGAATGTATGACAACCCAATTTATGTTTGATTCAAACAAAGAATCATCATTTACAGTCACTCTCTTAATAATTCTCTGGTTGGACCAAAAAAATTTAATAGGAGAATGGGTATTCTGCCAATTTGATTTGACTTTTGTGTGAACCCTATGGGATTGAAGTCATCTTCAGAGATGCAAGTTTTATTTCTCAGGAAATTTCCTGAATTTGGGAAATTTTACTGAAATTATTTTTTCTGGGAATTTTGCCCCTATATAATAGAGAAGGAAAATAGATCTTTTCAGGAAATGTTGAGATATTTCAGGAAATGTTAGCTACTATGACTTGCATCCATTCATCTTGGATTGTCACTCATGGAGCATGAGTTATTTTACATCTGTCATTTTACAGCTGTGTGTGCCCCTGGGAGGGGTATTTATTTATTTATTTATTCATTAAACAATATTTATACAGGGTAACCTGCTCAATAAAATTGATTTTCAGCAGGGCCCTGCTTAACACATAAAACAATGTAGTTATACATGTTAAAGAATACACACAATTAAAAGTAAACATTACAAAACAGTAAACCTTAAAAGACATAAAAACGTATAACTCCATCAATAAGAACAATATATAATATTTGGTGTTTGAAAATAGATTTATACTAAGAACCAAATGCGTTAAAAACATATATCATAATTTACATTTTTCTTTCAAGTTAAAAGACATAAAACGTAAAATCTCAAAGTTTTAAAACACATTATTCATATACAGGTAATTTTGTAATAAAAAGCATTTATAAAAGCATATTTTACAATAACTAAAAACAAAGCATAAAAGTTATTGCAGAGCAAAATGAACCACCAAAAATGTGTAGTACAAAAATGATCACGGGGATGTGCCTCCAACATAGGATAGCAAAATCAGGCTAGGTGGTATGGCAATGAGTCCTTTTTCTTTGCAAAATATTGTATTTTGATGGGACCATTTTTCAAAATGTTTTTAAAATTTGTGCCAAAAATCGATGTATCGTTTTCTTGAAAATTGGTATCTGTATGGGTGGTACTTCAAATTTCTCAGCGGCACACCCCTACCAAAACCAAAGTTGAGTACCCCACCCCCACATTTTAAGACTCCTCGAAAAGGATTGGGGAAAGAATGGTCTGCCTAGCTTAGAGAAAGAAAATGTACATGCTGTCTATGCGTTAAGTGAAGATATACATGATTTGTCTAGCTATCAGGTCAATTTCCGAACAAAGCCGGAGGTACAATAACTCTACTCCATGGACGACAACAAAATGGCGGCGAGCACAGGTTTTCCTTTTTAATTTCTTTTATTACTTTTGTTTGGTGTAAGATTTTATTAAATGTTGCTTCTCTGCAATGAACCTATAGGGAAAACAAAAATTGATTGGACAGTTTAAACAAAAATCCAGGTAGGAGTTGTATTGACAAACAATTAGTCCTGCACTATGAAGTTTTGTTTATAATAAAGGTCAGGGTAGGGAGGGTGGAAAACAACCTTATAAGGTCAATGTTAAAACCACCCATTGGATATGACAAAAAACAAAAATACATAGTGGAGTTGCATTTATTAATAATTGGCCCTGCAATATGGATTTTTGTTACCATTGTCCAGTAAGTTTTTGTTTGGCCTATAGTAATATTTATGATTGAATTTCATTGTATACTTGTTATCAGATGACATACACCATTGACAGAAGAGGAAGTCTAGTTGTAGTGACCTGCTTTGCTGAATCAGAGAATGGTGGGACACAATTCTTGAGAGCCACATCACTCAGTAAGTTAATTATACATTCATAAAAATGTAAACCCTATATCATTGAATTAGGGACAAAATGATCTATCCTGGTAAGCTGAATTTATATCGAAGACACTTTCGGTTTAATCAGATGGATGTGTTTCCAATTATTTACACTGACATTGCAGCTCAGAATAAGACACTTCTGACAATGAAATTCAATTGAAATTCAGGTTGTTTTTTCAATTAGCTTTAAAAAAGGATCCCTTTTTCTGTGTTTTTCTGTTCACGCATGTGTACATAGGTCTATGGCTCCCTGGGGTATTCACACATGTGATTGACAGGCTTTTTCAGAGGGATCCTTCCTCTTTGACCTTCTTTTGGTGTGACCAAAGAATTTTTATAGGGGAATCAGATCGCAAAAATCTTCCCTTGACGCATATACAGCGTGTGCATTTTGTTTCACACGCAAACTGTGTCTGTGTTTCAAGTAGTGTGTATTGCGACTTGCTCTGATCAAAGTACGCAAATTTTCCCGCTAATCCAATACAAAGACCCTCGAAGTGTGGCACCCAGAGCCGTAAAATGACAGAGGTACAATAACTCACCCTCCATGAGTGACAATCCAAGATGGCTGCCGTCCCATATATAGAATTTACACGGCGGTATAATAAAAATGGCGGCGACTACCGGTTCCCCTATAAAAATTACTTGGGTGTGACAGAGGTCTTTTGGTGACTTCACGTTCTGATCAAACCGTCAGGTTGGTGTATTAATAATTAGTTCTGTGTGATGAAATCATCGATTACAGTGTATACTCTGTAAATCTTGAAGTATGTAACAAGCAGCCCATTAACGCACATAAACCAATATGACCATACAGGGAAGTAAATTTGTCCGTATTTCTGAAATCATAATATCTTGCTGAATATTAAAATGATCTGATCTTCAATATTTATCCATGTGTTAGCAACAAAATTTATCTCAAAATAATACCAAAATCATGAACAATTCATGAAAAAAAAATATTAATACGCAGTGATTTAGTCTTAATCAATCCTAATCAATCATTTCTAGTCTCTTACACTATACAAAAGCACCAGTTCACAATGTGGTCGAATACAAGGGATTATGCTATGGATCTTGTAACAGAATCTGATTGTTTGTTGCATACTTCAAGGTTTTTAGAGTATGGATCAACAAACCTAATTGATCTGTTAAAGAACTTACCTATTATGTTAGGCATCCCATTATATGTGACAGTAGACGTTTATAGTCTAGGTTTTTAGAGTGTCAAAGTTTTAATCAAAGTGCCAAATTTGACATGTGTGCCACTAGTTGAGAAGAGCTGGACTCTAGAATTTCATAGTGTTGAAATTAGGCCAAATAAAAAATAAAAAAAATTTCTCGTCCAGGACCAGGTTTTTTTTTTAAAGAGTAAGGTATACTGATTATTTCTTTATTTCAATGGTAATGCAAAATCGCCCATTAATGGCCCATTCTCACCCAGTGTACTGATACCAGTATTTTTCAAAATCCTTAAAAAATATATGGGAGGGGACGAGAAACATATTTTTTTTTTGGCCTTAATAAACACTTGCAGCTACTCACAACTGTTACTTTTTGAAAAAAAAATGTCATGTTTTATTTATTTACAGGTTCTGCAACCATATTCACGCTTGATACTGGCTCCGTTCAGCTTC
>JXSR01S002974.1:16688-31812 GCA_000969725.1 Ophiothrix spiculata | reverse complement strand
CAATGTCCAATAAATTTTTGTTTGTCCTGTAAGTTTTTTGTTTGCAGGGTTTTGTAGCTGACACTTGTTGCTATACTGGTTTGAAAAAGGCAACTAAGTCTTGTTACGCACACAATTACAGTGTGATTTGTATAATTTTAGGGCCTGTGGAATGCTTTCATGTGCGCGAATAGACCGACCTATGCTGACGTCACTTGTCCCACAAAATGGCGTATCGTCTTTACCCACAAAATGGCGGACTTCGCCTTCCATCATCTTGACCAATCATTTGAGACTTGCCAGTAAAATAATGTATTCTATTACCTTTCTGATATACTGGTTTCAAAATATAACGAGTATTCACGCAAACAAATCACAATTTATCTGATTGAACGCAACACATGGGAGGGGAAAGTTTGATTTGTTTACATTCATCACGACTGTAGTACAATACTGCGATTATTACCACTACAAACAATGACCGCTACTGATGTATGCTACATTCGGGAATTCGAGTCAGAGTAAGAGATAAATCAAACGGATTCATAGATGGCTCTATGACTTTGTAGTTGAAACCCTGTTAACAGAAAAACTTGATGCTTAATTTCCATAACTTCATGAAGAAATAATTTACATTGTAGCAGTAAAGTAAGCTCAAATGGTAAGATGCTTGCTGTGCGGAAGGTCCCGAGTTCGATCCCCGCTGGTACCAAAAGTTGAGTGTACTTAAATTTCTCTTGGACATGAAACTAACTGCTAATTGTCTTGTGGAAATCCGCATGAAACTCAGAGAATTGATCTGGGCTGCAATGGTTTGTATCGCAGCACCCCAAGAGATTGTCGCAGAACCTGAAATGATGCTGGGTGTGGTATGGATCTTACATGGGCAACAGTAGTCCCTAGAGATTGTCGCAGAACCTGAAATGACGCTTGGTGTGATATGAACCTTACATGAGTAAAGGAGATCAGAGCATGCATGTAAAGTGTTTTGAGGCCATAAAAAAATATTTTTTGACACCTATTACAAGATATTATTTATTTGAAAGGTCTGTATCAATTCACACAACATTGTAGAGACATCACAGCATTCAAATGATGTGTTACATGTAGGTCCTTGAGTACTGCATGTATTTGGGTTATATATAATCAACGCATGACTTGTTGCACAACCTTGATCCAATTGACTCATATGTAGCAGTCAAGTTAGCTCAAACGGTTAGGCGCTCGCTTGCGGTGCGGAAGGTCCCGAGTTCGGTCCCCACTGGTGCCTAAGGTTGAGTGTGCTTGAAATTCCCTTGGACAAGGAGCTAACTGCTAATTGTATTGTGGAAACCTGTACGGAACTCGGGGAGCTGATCTGGGCAGCGATGGTGTGTATTTGGGCTGATCAAGGTTCAGCGCCCGTAGAGGTTGCAGCAGAACCTGAAATGATGCTTGGTGTGGAAAGGAGCTTACTTGGGCCACAGTAGTCAGCGAACACCTGTAAAGTGTGCAGAGGCCGCATGGAATTACAAATCTGGGAGGCATAGTGCACTATAAATCCCCAGTATTTATTTATTTTGTTATTTATGTGCAAACTGTGGTGCTTTAGGGACCCCTTTTGCGACTGTTGGATTCAGTCTAGTCTTCCCTCACACAACAGGAACTTTTCAAGTCACAGGGATTTCATTATCGGCACCAGATAAAATAATTAATGGATGATAAAGTTCATATGGTAAGCAATTTCCTAAATATTTACCACAGTAAACAGTTATACTCAGACTGCTTGACGTCACCTAATTAGAACTCTATTAGATGACCTTGTTTTGAAATAAAGCATTATGTTTCTGTTGTGCCCATAGATTTACAGGGGAGATACAAGGCACGCCACCATTTTTATTCCGGCATGGAGACAAAATTGAGGGTATTTGGGTTTTTGACGATAGCTTGCCAATAATGCATCGCATCGTGTCATAATGCGCAAATATTGAAACACGCACACACGCTTTGCATGCAGGTTGGTGTATCATTCGTGTAAAGTATTATTTGCGCAGGTTGTCTCTACGCGTAACCAAGTCTTGGTACTCGGAGATGATTTTGGCGGGAGCCGAGTGGACCCTAATACCCCCAATTTGAGCTCCTTGACTGGCGACTCCATTACACGGGCTGGTATACAAAGCCTTTTATCTCCCGTGTAAATCTATGGTTGTGCCTCCGGGACTAACTACGAAATCTCTAGGTGGCAACAGAGACCAAACAGAACACGTGTGTTGTGCAATCTGGGTTATAAAACCTTTAAAGGATGTACAAATAATCCTTATAAAATAGCTCAAAAAGAGGTCTTTATAATTATTTGGTCCTACAACACAGTTGCCTGTGAAGATGTATAATTTAGATCACTGGTCTATCATTTTATTTAGTGATGTGATTAATCTTTCTGCATATTTGGAACTTGCTTCCAAACAGCATTCGCAGTATTCCAACACTTCCTGCTTTTAAACGCCATCTCAAAACCCATATGTTTTGTCTTGCTTTCCCTGAATGTTAATGTTGTGTTCTCATATTGTTTGGCGCTCTGATTTTGTGCCCTAAAAGCACCCTTATTGTTATTATTATTATTATATTTACTCATTTGCAGAGAGCCTAACCAAAGAGACAGTTTTTCCTAATGTTGCATACATAGAGATGTCACCCTGTCCATGTGACCTTATAGATGGTAGATGCGAAACAAGTTGTTGCTGTGATACGGTAGGAAACAACCCGATTCTTTGTGTAATTTACAAAATGTCTTGGATTCATATGTTCTCTGTTTCCAAAAATGATGAAAATATACTAGAAATATTTTTCTAAAATTTAAAGAAATGTTATGTAAAGGTGGATAATCATCAGTTGGTTGACATGAATTTATAGCCATATTGCATGCTTTAGGTCTATACTCTGTAAATCTTGAAGTATGTAATAAGCAGCCGATTAACACATATAAACCAATATGACAATACGGGGAAATAAAACAGTCTCTTACTCAATACAAAACCACCAGTTCACTGTGTTGTAGAATACTAGGGATATATGCTATGGATCTCATAACAGAGTTTGATTACTTGTTGCATACAGAGTGTCCACGAATGATTTTTACCCGGCTATCAGATTTTTTTATGGACAAGTGGGTAAGGTTTCGGTCAAATCTTGTTTATTTTTAAGTTAAACATGTCTTTAGGTTTCTGAAGAATTTTAAATTTTTAAAATTGGATGTTCCTGTGGAAAGTTATAGAGATTTTTCTAAACAGTGTATATTTTGCGAATTGTAAGTTTGTAAGCAAAGGAATTGTTGAACTTAAACAGTCAAAACTGACTGCACTGAAACCCTCTTTTACTTTTCTAAAGTTAAAACGTAAAATACAATTTGGGTTTTATTTATTGACTCTGATAGACATATAGGGATGTCCTTGAGAATGAAATGAAGAATTTGGTTACGGGCTAACAGCTTTACAATGACCAGTACAAATAATGTTAGATTTTACGCGCCTAAGGGAAACCCATAGAAAATTTACATTTGACATTGCTAATGAAAACCAGAAATTAGTAGTTTGGGTGGGTATTATGGGTACCAACTCAGTATTTGTCGACGGAAACCTCAACGCGCCGAAGTATGTTGACATAATCAACAGATCTGTGGTTCCTCAACTTCTCACCCGCCAATATGGTGTTTTGCTTCATATTTGACTAAGACTATCTTGCTATTTTGTAGTAGGCCTAGTAGGAATAGAGTAAGAAGTCTCCATGGTAATGCCTTTTGTAGATCATAGAATATAACAAAACCAAAGAAAAAATATTTGAAATTGGTCATTAAACTTTGCAAACATTTGTGAGTGTGCAAATTACCAGTATTTATTATACCTGCATGATTATTTGTACTGATCAAAATCACATTTGCCTAGATTTTGTATTACGTCATCGCACAAAGCAATATGAAGCATGATATTTTGATGAAACCTATGGAAAATGTTAGAAGACTTATTCACTATTAATGCAGGCGTCACTTTGAAGCCTGGACCCACCCTCTTCACGTTATCACCTTTCTTCACCTGGGCCAATTATTTATCATGTCAGGATTTCACCACTTCTTCACTTGCTTGACAAAAAACAAAGGCACGGTATCACTATATCTGCAAATTTGTTAGTCCAGGCTTCACCCTTTGATTTATTTCCAATTCCAAAGGTGACGCTTCACTTTTGTCAGTTTTGGCAGATCTGAAGCTTCACCATCGTTTCACTCCCGGGTTTCACCATACTGAAAATTACATAGTTCAAGCTTCACTACTGCATATGTAGAATATTGGGCAAACTATGAATGTTATTATAATCTTAAAGGTGTAGGTTCCCATCTTAGCATGTGTGTAATTTAGTTTAAACTGATTGACCTTGACCTCTGGAATGTATATCGTCAAATTTTAACCTCAGCTTGCTTCTTGTTTTCTCTTGAGAGGCAAAAGAAAGTATGCAACCCTGGGGATGAGGCTGTTATGAAAATACAAAAGAAATAGAAAATAGGTATACCAATAATTTTACATTTTATGCTATATCTCCGAAAGTATAAAGAATTTGGAGGTGAATTTTTGGATTTAGAATCAGAAAAATATGGTCTTTGATATGGTATCAAAAAATATACTACTTCCGGTTGAGCCCAGGGGGATGAGAATGTGATATGCCTACACCTTTATAAAGTATATATTACACATAATAGAATAGATTGTTTTTTCTTAAGACTTTTAGAAGTGAAATAAATAAAATGAGTCATAACTGTAACAGTTATTTTTGTTCACCAAAGAATGTTGACAGACCAAGCAGAATGCTATTCAGTGCAGTACAGTCAATTTCAATGTTTCCCAATTCGACAGACTCAGTATAACAGGCACATGACACGTCAAAATGTGAATTCATATTGTGCACAAGGGATTTGGTTAAGCTTACAAAAGTAAACATTTTTCAAGTTCTAAAACTACAATTATTACTCGGAACTATGCTTCATTTGATCGGTATATTTACTTTTCCTGAAATCTTAGTTAAAAGTCACTAAAATTTATTAGGAAAGTCCCGTTGTTTGAACTTCGCATAGATCGTCAAATTTTTCCCGATCGCCTAGCTCCTGTCAATCATGGGCTAACTTCCATTTTATGAATGAAATTGACATCTGAACTACGGTTATGTGACCTCAAAATGACATCAGACTGTTCCATTTTATATAGGTAAGAGCATTCCCCCCTCCTATACAAACATACGGCGACAGCAAAGATCCAAGATGGCGCCAGATGTACAAGTTGACGCTGTCGTAATTGGCTGAATAGTGTAATTCACGGCGGTGTAATAATACGAACCTAAACTGTCATAGTAGTTTGATCGATGCATTCTACCTGACATTACAGTTCATGATCATAAAAGTTGTTGAAATGTTTGAAATGTATGATTTCGCCATGTTTTCGACGCGACCGACGTAATGGATTCGATGTCTTATCACCAGGAAACACAAATCACACGTCAAAGCTTCACACCTTTCAAAAACTTTGTAGGTAAAGCTTCACCAAATGAAAATAAAAGATCGCCAGGACTTCACTATAACAAAAAATATATTGACCTGCCGCATCGACGTCGAGTCGGCGTCGATATTTGGCGACCTGTGAGGAGGGTGGGTTCAGAGTGACGCCTGCATAAAGAAAAGCTGTTGGTTTTATGAAAAATTACGATTTAATATTTTTTCTAATTTTTTGAAACCGGGTATAAATCATTCTTGGACACTCTGTGCTTCAATTAGGTTTATAGAGTATATACAGGAATCAATCAAAATATGACATGATCAAAGGGAATGAGTCTAATTTCTGAAATATTGGACTTGGTCTAAGGCAAAATTACTACTGCCATAAAAGGATCCTTATTAGTAGCATTTTTGAACTGCAACATCTTTCCAAATTAAAGATTAAACTATAAATCTTGCAACCAACGTGAATCTTTGGTCGGTTTCGGTGACCAAATCCAGTTATCATCATCATCATGAATTGGTGGTATCCACGTGTGGAAAATATTGGACCAGAACATGAAAATAATAAATTTGCATCCAATATTTCTTGATCTCGCAGTGAGTTTTAGAATATAGGCTCAATCAATCCAATTTTATACCAAAATTGACTCTCCATTGTGTTTCCAAATGTTGGTGTTGAATTGACCTTAAAACTTGTGCTTCACCCAATACTTTTTGTCTCCATTATTTTATTTTGCAGGATTGCACCGAAGATGACCTTATGACCTTTAACTGTACACCCGGTATACCTGGTGGTGATTTCAGTATAGTGGATGAATTCAGTTGTTTCAACATCAACCTCTATACCCCAGACTATTGGCCATTCCTGTGTGTTCAAATCTCCAATACACCCTATCTAGGCCTGTATTACACCACTGTGTCTGGCATACGAGATTTAGCTAATTTTAACGCTCGCAAGAGTTTCTTCTTAGATGAGTCATCCTTTACAAGCTACAGAGATGTTGGAAAAAGATCATTAGAATATGTTGATGATGAAACTAATGTTAGATTATACAAAAATGGCTACCCAATAGAGCAACTTTATACCGATGATGTCAGGGGGTACTTGTCACTACCGCAGAGAACTTCAGGAAACGGATGTATGTGGTCGTCGCCTTTGAAGTTCCAGGAAGATTTCAAATCTTCTTGTACTCTGACATCTCATCAAACATTGTGTTCTGAGGCATCGGTGCTAAGCGCAAGGATGTTCCTTCAAGGATCGTCTTCGTCTTTCCCGCCTTGTCCAGATGCGCCACAGGTGGTAAGCAAGTTTAGGAGTGAGAGTATAGCGCCTACTAGTGCCACATATTATTGTACTGATGATGTATCGGCTTATATGCTGCCTGATAAGACTGATGCATTGAATCCAAATATGGCATCTTTATTTATGGAAACTAGAGATAGTATGGATAGAGTAAGCTTTGCATCCTTCCCACGATGCACTTGGGATGATGGCTATTCAAGGCCCCCTATTCCCTCTTTTGATAATGATACAGGACTGTGTAACAATGTGGTGTTGGATGTGGAGTATAAGCTGTATTGGAGAGGTGGGGAGATCAGACAGGTTGAAGCGACACTTCTTTTAGGATCGATCAGCTTACCAATACCCCAAGGTGCTCCAGAACAGAGTGAAGACGATACAGATATCTTTGTATCGCCCCCACCAATCACAGCCCCTCCAGCAAAAACAACTGAACGTGCTAT
Organism: Ophiothrix spiculata; assembly: GCA_000969725.1. NCBI lineage: Eukaryota > Metazoa > Echinodermata > Ophiuroidea > Amphilepidida > Ophiotrichidae > Ophiothrix > Ophiothrix spiculata. The sequence continues at coordinate 24,578 of JXSR01S002974.1, read as the reverse complement.
TACGAGCATGCTAGTTAAAGATAGAACTGAAGTAATTACAAAATTTACAGATGTTTTTGAAAATGAAACCTTTACATTTGAAGATTTCAATTCAACAACAATGGAGGGTGTGACAGGGACTGAAAGCCCATCAACAGTGGATGAAAATCCAATTACTGGTGCTGGTAATCCAACAACGCTTAATCCTACCACGCTTAATCCTACGACCATTCGTCTTACAACTCAAAGCCCCATTATAACTGAGAATCCCGAACGAGGGGATAATCCTGCACCACCAGCAGTTGCACCAACGTCCTCTAATCTTGCAGAAACTACTGCATCGTCTTCAGAACCTGAATCAGAATCACAAAATCAAGCCATTTTTCCACCAAGTGTGTTTGTTCAGTACTTTTCAGCCAAGTTTATTCATTTACCTGAAGTGAAATACGATGAGAGTACAGGATATGCAATTGATCAAGAACAAATTAAACGATCTGGCAACCCGGGGTATATTATAGGAAGTAGAGTGTTGACAGGTGTAGCACTTTATGATTATTTACCTGATTATGACTGTTCAGAGAATTCTACGGATTATGTCGGTTGTGATTCGGGGATAAATGGGACATTTGCTGTTGTGGATGATGCAGAGGATAGCAGGCTTAAAGTATGGTCACCAGGTAAGTAATTGACAAAAACAATTGAATATAGGAATACTAAACTGACCCAAGTCCATGCTTCACTACTGAGACCAAAGAAAGTATGATAAATATAATTGCCATTCAACAATCAATACTGGGCATTGATCATCACTTCCTTTTGTATGGGTAAGGCAGCGTCGACTTGGGTCAGTTTTGCTTTCCTATATTCAATTATTAAACCTCATTTAACCAGGTTTTATTGTTTACTCTGTGTTTAATCTTCTTTATGCACATGCTGCATATGGCCTACAAGTTAGGCTTGGAGTCCAAAGACATTCACACGCTCAAGTGACATTCACTCACCCTACCAAGCGACGTTTGCTTAACAAATTTCACGACATTCACTACACTTCAGATTGAATTGGAGCGAAGATCGCTCCGAATATTCTTGAGTTTGTTTATTCAATAATCATAGCACTTCAAAATTCGCTTTCATCGATTTAACTGATGTTCGCTTTCCATTTTAGCGAATAAGTCAGTGCGAATGTCACTCGGCCAAGCGAATGTCTTTGGACGCCAAGCCTTACAGATCCATATAGCATGGCAATATTTTTTTAAATGGCAATTAGTTTCTGAGGCTTAATCATAGATTTGCAGGGGATATACCGGACTTTGTATACCGGCCCATGTAATGGTGTTGTCAGCCATGGAGCTTAAATTGGGGGTATTCGGGTCCACTCAGTTCCTGCCAAAATCAACTCTGAATGCCGAGATTCGGTTGCACATGGAGACAAACTGCGCAAATCATACTTTACACGAATGATATGTAAACCTTTTCAATATTCGCTCTTTATAAAAAGATGCGATGCATCATCTGCAAAAACCCGAATACCCCAAATTTAGTCTCCATGCCAGAATAAAAATGGCGATAAGTCTGGTATCTCCACTGTAAATCTATGGCTTAACCAACCCCATCCACTCAAACTCAAGATTTGATGATGTTCCATGGATTGTTTCCTGTTTTTAGTACAAACTATGTAAAAGATACTACTCAAATACCTCGAGTCTCCTTTTTTTTTGAGTTTTATGCTAGAGGGGAAAAATCAACATCCCTGATTCGACAAGGGAAACTTTGTAGAAAGTTACAATTAGATATCTGTTAATTCAAACAACTTTCGGAGTGCTATTAGCAAAAACAAAAGTAAGTTGTGAAAAAGTCAATTGTATATGGCATTTGTGGTGCATTTAGTGATCCATGTGGTTTCACATGTTTTGTACAAATTACTCATGCTAGGAGCAATATGCATATATCGATATATAGATACACGCTAATGTCACTTGACCCTTTTTAATTTTATAGTTCATTCTTTATAAACAGACAGTTCCTATCAATTGTATGCTCAGACAAACCACTTCAGTATACTTATTATATTGTTCATCTTAAAAACAGGTGCTCTGCAAGCAATGTCCTGAATATGCTAAAAATCTGGTTTATATACAGCTGATGCAATACATGTTATTCAATCATTTCAAAAAAGCTCATGTATGACGATCGATTTTACCCAGGTGTAAGAACTTTTTATAACAAATCGTCGGCAACATCACATACTGACGTATCTGCAAAATAAGCATTTCGAGAAAAACGGCTTTGAAAAGATCGCAAAAAACATAAGTCTTGTACAGGGAATAAAAATACATATAAGCGTAATCAAATGTATTCAAAAAAGTAGGAAGTATTCAATAATTTAAGTTTTAACAGTTTTTTAGTTGATATTTTATCTCAAAGTAGTGTTATTTACATGAAAATTGAATACGTCAGTATGTGAAATGGACAATTGTCGCAAAATTTTAATTTTTTGGGAATACGCCGTGATAACGTCAGTATGTGAAATCGAGGCGATCCTAATTTCACTGCGAAATTGGGAATACGTCCCACAGATACGTCTGTATGTGAAACACTTAGGCGGATACGTCACTATGTGAAATGGCAAATACTTAAAAATACAGATACGACAATCTGGGCTGGCGCAATATAGATTTTCGTCAAATACGTCTGTATGTGATATCGTGAAATCATCGAAATGACACATGCGTCAACATTAGTTAATATCTAATTAATTAATCAATTTTACGTTCTGAAATTTAGGTCACATATAGAGAACACTCAAATATCCCTATGTGCCAAATTTCACAAAAACCTCAAAATATTAGATACGTCAGTATGTGATGTGGCCGACGAAATACTGCCTAGCGCCAAAAGTCGTATGTGTATACCATCGCACGTTAACAAATCACAAGCCTGAAAATTAAAGCGCTCGAAATGATTCAAAGTTTCTAAAAATTAGCTTTGCGCGAAAATTACTGAGCAAGAAAGTATTCTGTCGGACGCAGTTGTTGAATTTGGCGTACTCAGTCCTTGTTACTGGAGTGAAACTTACTGTGTGATGTCTATGGAGTGAACCAATATTTCCACAATATTTTATGTTTCCGCTCTGATTCATTAATATTTACTTACAATAAAGATGAAAGACACATTTTTGAACAATATATCAAAGAAAGGGGTTGATACAAAAATTAATTTAGCTGAAAATGTAAATTTTGTAGACTTTTTCATTGACCTCCAATGCAATGTTTCACGCCAGGGAGTAACATGGAACAGCCTGAATTGACCAATCAGAGGACAGGATTCTAGCCTGTGACATCAGTGCGTCCAACAGAATTGGCATATACAGTGCATCCTACTCCGTGAAATGCAGTGCGCCACGACTCGGGATGCAACTTGCCAAGAGCGTTGATTATTTAAAACCCAGTTGAACAGTGTGCTTATTTTTTCAGATTTTTACGCAAAGCTTCAGTAATTGTTTTTTGTTTTTTCACAATAGGCCCAGGCAGCTTGTGCTCTGATGCTGCTATCATGGATGTCCCATTTGGAGAAGATTTGGTGTCGGGATGTCTCCTAAGACTGGGCTTAGAAGAGCTGCAGAATTGCTCCAGCTTGAGGGACATATTGGTGGCGCAGATAGCTCGTTTAGTGCCGTCAAATGCGATTGGTAAAAGAGGAAATGCTGATGTTGAAGTGGAAGATGATTGGGCACCAATATTTGGGTGAGTGGTTTATTTTCTACTGAGACTAGGCCTAGTAGAAGAGCTACAGAATTGCTCCAGCTTGAGGGACATATTGGTGGCGCAGATAGCTAGTTTAGTGCCGGCAAATGCGATTGGTAAAAGAGGAAATGCTGACGTTGAAGTGGAAGATGATTGGGCACCAATATTTGGGTGAGTGGTTTATTTCTACTGAGACTTGGCCTAGAAGAGTTGCAGAATTGCTCCAGCCTCAGGGACATATATACTAGCTCGTTTAGTGCCGTCAAATGCTAAGGGTAAAAGAAGAAATGCTGACATAGAAGTGAAGGATGATTGGGCACCAATATTTGGGTGAGTGGTTTATTTCTACCAAGACTAGGCGAGTTGCAGAATTGCTCCAGCCTCAGGGACATATATACTACCTCGTTTAGTGCCGTCAAATGCGAAGGGTTAGGGTAAGAGAAGAAATGCTGACATAGAAGTGACCAATATTTGGGTGAGTGGTTTATTTCTACCAAGACTAGGCGAGTTGCAGAATTGCTCCAGCCTCAGGGACATATATACTACCTCGTTTAGTGCTGTCAAATGCAAAGGGTTAGGGTAAGAGAAGAAATGCTGACATAGAATGATGATTGGGCACCAATATTTGGGTGAGTGGTTTATTTCTACCAAGACTAGGCCTAGAAGAGCTACAGAATTGCTCTAGCCTCAGGGACATATTGGTGGCGCAGCTAGCTTGTTTAGTGCCATCAAATGCGATTGGTAAGAGGAAATGCTGATGTAGAAGTGGAAGATGATTGGGCACCAATATTTGGGTGAGTAGTTTATTTCTACTGAGACTAGGCCTAGAAGAACTACAGAATTGCTCCACAAGATTTTTTGAGTTGAAATGAATTCAACTTTCAGAGCGACATGAAGCGGCAAATCTGCAAAGCGACAAAACTGCAAAGCTACAAAAGTGAGAAAAGAACCAAGCGACAAAGCTGCAACGCGACAATACCCCCTTTTGATACCCCCTCGTATGTACCGCAGTCACTTACCGTAATCTTAGATACTTGTTAACTGATGAGATGAAATTCTGTCTTTGTAGCTTTGATGAAGAGCCATACAACCCAGACAATGATACAGAGGATATCATGACGACCACTTCTGAGCCACTGACCACCAGGTTACCTGGACAGAGATATGTACAGGTGAGATGATTGACAACACTAGTTTGTAGGTGTATCTCTGGAACATACACTCCCGGTCAAAAGGGTTTGCGCACAAAACCTTTAACCAGCCATATCTCGAGAACCAATTATCATTTGCGCCATATTTTTTCGGATTTATATTTTCACTAGGACATCTAATTTAGTTTCATGTGGCCAATTTGGATTCTTACAGACACAAACAGTTTCACATGGATTTAGTGAATCCAATTTGATTTCAGAAGATTACTTTTTTCTAAGCTGTTTGTTACAGCTAGATTCAAAGAAACCAAAAAAGTCTAAATAATTTCACTAAATCTCATTGGGACACTGATGATTGCACAAAAATTTCAATGAATCCCTGTAAATTAACAATAAGATAACAGGTTTAAAATGTATAAATTACTATAATACTTAGACAATATAGGAATATTAGGATTTCCAAGTCAAAGATATCATTGTGTTCCAGATACAATACATGTGTTTATCTATTCAAATATAATATAAGCCCATCTTGTTTGCAATTATATTAATAATGTGATTAGGCATATGGTCTACTGCAATTAAACAATACAATAAACAAATAATTTCAGAGCAGTCTATTTTGATTCACTGAATAAGAAAATGGACTCAGTGAAATTGTTAACATTTCATTAAAACTTCTTGCAAAGATGCTTATGTGATTAAATTCATTGAATAGGCTAAGCAACCAAGAGAAACTATTTTGGATTCACTAAATCCATGTGAAATTGTTTGTGGCTATATGAAATCAAAATGGCCAGATGAAACTAAATTCAATGTCCTAGTGTTTACATATATAGATCTAAATAATGAGAATTGCATTTACAACATTTGATAATATGGCATGCTAAACATATTGTATACTTTCTTCTGCACATACAAAACAGAGTTTAAATATATAACTGCACATTTGTTGGAAAACTTATAACCTGAAAATGTTCTTTACGGCTACACGATGATAACGAGCATTGAATAATAAACTACATACGTACATATCAAAAAGTGTGTGTAGTGTATTTGTATATGGTCCAGGAAATTTTTATGGCTATGGAAGATGGAATATAAAAGGAAACAGGTTATTTATATTAGATACTTTAGGCACCTATAAAAAACATGAATTGTTTCAGAGTCTTGGTCGTTTGATCGATATACTAATTACGTTTTGCCCGTATTTAAGCGTGCGCAAACATTTTTGACCGGGAGTGTATTATTGCAGTGTTATTGCAGCGATCACGCAATAGTCTCAGATGCTAGTGTTTCAAGGTAGTGACGGTGCACAAGAGATTACAGTTTCCCAGAGATATCATCTGGGTGTACAGTAAAGAAGGCCAACAACTTTACTTGGGGACTTAAAGGCATTAGCCATGATCCGCTTGGGTATGAAACCCCAGGGATGAAAACTTGTGAAAACTTATTTGAAAGAAAGGCCTCAATAGAATCAAAACAAACAATCCAAATCATATAAATTGCTCTAAAATGACAATTTTCAGCCAAATTAAAGGTGTGTGTTCCGATCACTTTCACTCACAAAATCAAATTGGAGATTTTGATACCACATGAAGGTGCATATTTTTCTCATAACCCCTGTAAATTATCACGCCCATGTTATGTTTCATTGAAGAGATATGGCATAAAAGTGCTGCATAACTGGAATATTTTGTTAACAAAATAAATATCCTATATGTTTCTATAGATAAGAGGTAAAATGCTTTCAGCCTGGGACGGAAAAAGTGGTCAGTACTGGAAAGGGTGAATAAGTCACTTAAAGTTTAAGTTCCCCATTTTAAGATATACTTGTGTTATTCCCATATAGGATCCAGCCCCACCTTCCGTTGCTGATCAGTTATCAGGAGTATGCCGGGATATGCCAACAGGAGTCAATATAGAAATCCTTATTGCTGATGTAGGCGTGAACAGAGACACACTACAACAGGAAATACTTGGGGCAAGACTTAGGTAAGAGTTATCAACTATAAAATAAGTTTGAATAATATTTCTCAGATTTACATACCTGCCAACTGTCCCGATTTTATCGGGTTTTTCCCGATTTACAACTCTCAAATGGCAAAAAATCGGGACATCCCGATTTTGAGATATTTAAAAAAAAAAATACAAGGAAAAGTTGCCAATCGCGACCTGTATTCAGTAAATATTTATGCTCTTGAGGCATATATTTGGGCCAAAATCTCAAAAAAGCTGTTTATAAAGACAAGGAAAGTCCTGTATTTAATTATATTTATGCTCTTGGAACATATATCAGGCATGAGAATCTTCAGATAATTATCTGATTTCAGATTTTTTTTCATCCAAAATCATCCAAATTCAGATAATTTGGAGCTCTATTTAACCACTTTAGAGGTTTTTTGTTTAAATTTTACCAAATTCAGATATTTTAATGAAAAATCATTCTCATGCCTGATATATGGTCATGCATTATATATTGGGTAACCTAATAAAGCGGTGGAGTAACATATATCCTTACTGCACTATGTTTTTGATGTCGTAATTCCCTTATTTTGTGTCATACATTAGTAAATTTGGTGTCATATGAAAGAGGAATAAGTATATTTTCATAAAATGAAAACTGTATGCGTTGAGCTAATTTGGTTTTTAATTAGGATTAATTAATGGGTTAATTATTCAAAGCGGTGGAGGATGAGGAGCCGGAGGATGAGGAGCCCCTTATTTACATAATTGGGCGCTATTCCCACATACTTGCATAGATTTTCATAAAATTTGGACACAAGGATGCTAAGGTAAGGTTACACATGTGACATAAAAATATATGGAATTGAAGGTGATATGGGGTCATCTGGGGTCAAAAAACCTCTACGGTCAAGATAGGTACAAGTGTTTGCAAAATCTGTCACTATTCCCACATACTCTCATGAATTTTCATAAGATTTGGGCACTAGGATACCTCTTTAGAGGGTTGACATGTGACATGAAGAATCGGGGTAAAAGTATTTTTAGGGGTC
>JXSR01S002974.1:1210-13456 GCA_000969725.1 Ophiothrix spiculata | reverse complement strand
GGATGTACATATAACTTGTAGACATCTGAAATTTTCTATTCTTCACATTCAAAAAAATTCGAAAACTTTTCAAAAATCAATAACTCTGCAATAAAACATAAGGATTTTTTCCTACATACTAGCGGTTATGCTCCGGCAAAATCTTCTTCCCGATAACATATTTTTGCTTGATAGAGGTAAATCATATTGCGAGTAAATCACAAAAACTCTAGAAAAATTATCTAGAAACACTATATTTAAGCGTCAAAGCAAAACATCCAAGCCCGGTTAAAGTCACGCCTGCTTGAATGTGAGCTAATGTGTTATGTGTAAGTGGGTCAATGGTGTGAAATATCAACGTTCACCGCCCAGATACTGTGTAAGTGAAGTATCTAATATAGGCTTATGATATTGTTCTTTGCATGAGAACACATCTGTAACATTTTTAACATTGATTAGGCTAGTCATAGATTAAAGAAAGTACAGATAGGAAACAGAACAGCTATGTGCACCCAGAGTTAAAGGATGCCACGTGGGCGTCATGTCTGGACAAAGAATGCGCGAGTGCGTAGTGACCCTGCTCTGTGTTCTGGTCGCGGGCTACAATTACTTGACTATACTACGCAATACGAATCTTTACCAGTCTGTTGCTGGAGTACGAGGCTAATGATATTGCCTGGGAATGAGTAGAGAACACCATATTGTGTTTTGATGAGAACGAATGTAGAATGTTTACTGTGGTTAGGCTAGTGATATTTTTGGGAACATTCAAATAAAATGTAGGGTGAATTATGCAAGCAGTCCGTTATTTATTCGATGAGTATACTATAATTCAATGTCTGTGTTAATATAGTGTATCTAATTTTTCACACAAGGTATACCACATCCAAGCTACAACTGCAGTGCTCTGCAGCCAAAGGGGCCAGCTGTACAATTGCTAACCACCTTGACAACAGTACTACTAGCAATAATGACAGCGTCCCATGGGTCCAGTCTTTCTTAGTCACCAGTACTGTGACATTCACAAGAGTGCCAGCACAGGAACCCACACCAGTCATAACGTGAGTAGCTCTATTATTTATTCCAATAATGACAGCGTCCCATGGGTTCAGTCTTTCTTAGTCACCAGTACTGTGACATTCACAAGAGTGCCGGCACAGGAACCCAGACCAGTCATAACGTGAGTAGCTCTATTATTTATTCCAATTATGACAGCGTCCCATGGGTCCAGTCTTTCTTAGTCACCAGTACTGTGACATTCACAAGAGTGTCAGCACAGGAACCCACACCAGTCATAACGTGAGTAGCTCTATTATTTATTCCAATAATGACAGCGTCCCATGGGTCCAGTCTTTCTTAGTCACCAGTACTGTGACATTCACAAGAGTGCCAGCACAGGAACCCATACCAGTCATAACGTGAGTAGCTCTATTATTTATTCCAATAATGACAGCGTCCCATGGGTCCAGTCTTTCTTAGTCACCAGTACTGTGATATTCACAAGAGTACAAGCACAGGAACCCATACCAGTCATAACGTGAGTAGCTCTTAAGGGCCCTGTCAACCCTTCGTTTTCTGAAATATTTTATGCTCTGTAACTCAGCAACGGATGATTAAATCCAAATAAAAGTATATGTTTCTAGAAGCGAATTTGCATACTGAACATGATGGTGAGGTCACTTTTGGACCAAAATGTGTCATTTTGGACCTAGGTCCAAAAATCATTTTTTTTGGCCCAAAATTTTACGGGAAAGCTAACTAAATTTTGCTATGGTGAAATTTCGAACCATTTTACTTTTTAGAATCTAGAAAGCAAAATCTAGGAACGCTTTTTTCAAATTTTCGATTTTTTTCTTAGTTTTTGAGATATTGTCAAAAATTGGTCCAAAAAATCTCAAAAATCCCACTTCTGACACAAATTTTGGTGTCAGCAGTGGGATTTTGTCACTTGTCACACGTACATAGGTTAATTAGATGCGAGAAATAATATGAGATCGCATGTTTTTCACCGAGCGGGACGTGTTAATAGTTAGCCAATGGCGAAAGCAGAAACACTTTTCGACTACCGATTCATGTAATGGTTTTAAAAAACAATTAATTTGAGCCTTTTTACATGTCCAATCTACCGTTTAGTAGCTGTAAAATTCAGATAAACTCTTGGGATAATTTAGTTAAATTTTGGAAGTAAACAATGTAATTTTCGAGCTGCATTTGAATTTTAGACTTCGTGACAATGAGTGAAAAATTTCCGAGTTTTTTTAATAGACTTTTTGGTCAAGAATTTATTTTTAAATCTGCTTGTTCTCATTAATCTGTTTTTGTCAGAACTTGTACTTCATACAAGTGTTAGACAAATGTTTAATATCAATATTCCTCCGTATGAATTATTATGACTATCGTTAATAACGTGATAATTAGTGTATTCCTTTGTCTAGGTAAATTTGCTTTTCTCATTATTTATTTTTGAAACCTATCCAGTCCCTTACTTTGACCTTCCCTGGTTGGCGCATGACTTTTGCGTTATTGCCTTGTTAAACTTTTTCAAACCCTATTGTGAAAACAGTATCGATAAAATGCCGATTTAGGGTGTGAATAGGTGAAAAAGTGTATATTTTGGCTTCAGAACCCTCCATTCTTTAGGGGGTGTTTTGAAAAACTGTGGTCACGCTATGCCTGCGTGATAACTTAGTGCCCACCCCCACCGGGGTGTATTTGTCATCAATGTCATCTGCATTTTTTTCAAGGATTTTCATTTTCCTGTATGTGTCCTAATGGGCATCCATTTATTGGCATTTGAGTAGTTTGGGACCCGCTGTAACTGCACGAAGTTAAAATTAATCGGTATCGGTTCTGGTTCTGGCCAATTAGTTCATCAAATACTCAGTAATCCGGATTATCGATTATTGGCTTATTTGTGCTTCTCTACTATTAATAGCCAAAATTTTTATGGTTAATAACACTCTTTTTCATTCTTTGAGTGAAATGGGACAAAATTTGTGCACTCTTGCTGATTTTTACGTAAGTGTGTAAATTTTCTAAGTTTCTTGAGTAAAATAAAACGCATATACTCATGTATGACAAAATATAATATTTATGAACAAAATTGATCCTTTCAAATGTGAAAACGTATTGAAAGAAAACCTAATCTAGCATTGTAACAAAATCAGCATGAAATAAGTGCACCATACAGTCCAGAACGTAGAATGCCAAGTGCATTTTGTATTATCAGTCCATCTATCTTGTGTAATTTAAATTCTTATGGTGTTGGAGCACAATTAGGCCACAGCATTTTGCGACCGGCCACATTCTTTATTTTCCAAGATGGCTGTGGCCAGGTTGCGACCGGCCACACAAGTTGTGGCCAAATTGTGCTCCAACGCCTAATTAAGTTGGCTAGGTTATATGCAGAGTGAATGAATGTCATGCTTTAACAGTTTCCTTATCTATTTGTTCTTGCAGATATTACATTGACAGAGATCGAGATCTATGCAAACAAGATGCATGCTGGGGCAATGCTTTATATCCATTCACCAAGGCTTTCCAGGGAGATGACTTTGAATTATCGTTAGCAATAACACTCTGCACATTGTTCTTCAGCATGGCATATATTACCATCACTCAGCCGTGGTTTCACTTTCCATGATTAGGGTAGGGTCTTATGTTAAGGCTAAGATTCGAACGTCAAGTTAGTATCCGCTGGTATTTGCGAATGCTTGCTCTGAGGATCTCACTATGATTGAGCTGATAGTCATGGGCTGTGAATCGAGATGAGCAGTCTTTGCAGCTTGTATGGTGAAGTTGAGTAGTGCCTGATGGATAATTAGGAGGTGATGAGTTTAACTCCTGCTACATACAGCCACCGAGTAAGGTGCAGTGCAGGACTGATAATTAGTAGGTCATGAGTTCAAGCCCAGCTACATACAGCCATCGAGTAAGGTGCAGTGCTGGACTGATAATTAGAAGGTCATGAGTTCAACCCCTGCTACATACAGCCACCGAGTAAGGCGCAGTGCTGGACTGATAATTAGTAGGTCATGAGTTCAAACCCTGCTACATACAGCCACCAAGTAAGGTGCAGTGCTGCACTGATAATTAGTAGGTCATGAGTTCGAGCCCAGCTATGTACAGCCATGCGGTCGTGTGCAGTGCAGAATTGATAATTAGGCTGTGAGCTCAAGCTTTGCCATTTATGACCAATAAGTTACGTGCAATGCAGGACTGATAATTAGTAGGTCATGAGTATGAGCCCAACTATGTACAGCCATGAGATCGTGTGCAGCACAGAATTGATAATTAGGTTGTGAGCTCAAGCTTTGCCATGTATGATCAATAAGTTATGTGAAATGCAGGACTGATAATTAGTAGGTCATGAGTTCAAGCCCAGCTTCGTACAGCCATGGGGTCATGTGCAGCGCAGAATTGATAATTAGGTTGTGAGCTCAAGCTTTGCCATGTATGACCAATAAGTTACGTGCAATGCAGGACTGATAATTGGTAGGTCATGAGTTCAAGCCCAGCTTCATACAGCCATGGGGTCGTGTGCAGCACACAATTGATAATAACTAGGTTGTGAGCTCAAGCTTTGCCATGTATGACCAATAAGTTAAGTGCAATGCAGGACTGATAATTAGTAGGTCATGAGTTTGAGCCCTGCAAAATATGGTCAATGAGTAATGTGCAGACCAGAATTGATAATTAGCAGGACGTAAGTTTTGCCATGCCATATACAGCCAACATTCCTTGGCAAGAAACTTTACTTGCTTCGTGGTTATGAAGTCGCATAAAGCTGTGGGGCCCCTGTACGAATAGACTCCTTCATGGGGTATGCATGTAATGCAAGTACTTGTATCATTGATTGATTGATTGATTGATTTAATCTCTTGCTTCATCAACCCAATGGGAATCGATGGTACGTGACTAATTACAGTGCAGGACTGATAATAAGTAGGTCATGCACTCACTTGATGGTGTGAAATGAAATAATATCACTAGCAAAAAAAACCCACGAAACTCTTGAAAAATGTACATATGTTCGTTCATATAGCCTTAAATGCAGCAAACTTCATTTTGCGCTACAGATGAAAATACATGTCAAGGTCGTAATATGCCAAAATTGATTTTTCGACAGATTCATAATCTTTTTACTTTAAAGTTCCAGCTAAGTTTCATTGCAAGAAAATGATCAGAAATATAAAATATATCTGGTTATATACCTCATATATAGATTCTGTCATCTGATTGGTTAAAAGTGAGGGCTTGGATTTAACTAGGCCCGGGGCATATTTTTCACTAGGCCCGCTCAGCATATTTTGCAGCGCTTGGGTAACACGAGCAATACACGCGCGACTTTTGACCATCGGGCGTTTTAAGTGCACAAATGATTCTTTTAACCAACCAGATGACAAAAATCTATATATTCGGTATATAAAACGAATATTGACTGCTTTTTTGTTCGGGGCATGGTTAAAATTATTTCCCCTTGGTGATCTGAACCATGAATTTTGAGATCAGATCGGGAAAATAATTTAAACCATGTCCCTAAAAGCAGTCAATATTTGTATAATATTTAGATGACAATTAACAGAAAATATAGGGCTTCCTGGTCTGTTTCCAACTTTTTTTACTCATGGACCAGAAATTTTGAACGGGAAGGACTCGTAATTTTGGAAAAATTTATGTACCAGTACCCATCATATTTGAATCTGTAAACCTCAAATATATGTAGTGCTGTATATAATTCCTACCATATTGCACATATCAAGTGATCTAGCTCAAATGCTTTAAAAGAGAGGGTATTGCATGCAGATGTGATTATGAGGATATGCTGCAAACTAGGGTAGCAAAACTAGGCTGTTTGGTATGCCAATGAGTCCTTTTTCTTTGCAAAATGTGGTATTTTGATGAGTCTTTTTGGCCTTTCGACCTTCTCCTCCGTATTCACATATTAATATTACTACTATTATGTTATTATGTTGAACAATTGTATGATATGAATGCGGAAATAAAATCTGAAAAATCTGAATCAAAAATTTGGGCATTTGGTATATGAATGGTCCTTTTTTTGAAAATTGGTATATACATGGGTGGCCATCGCATTGTAGATAGAGAGGACAGTTTGCACTCATTAGTTTATGTTTTATTATGGTATTTGGAGTCTGGGACTTGACAGGCTTTATGCTTACTTCTCAGTTCTCCTCCACAATGTTGTACTTACAGTTAAATAATATATAGTATATTTTATACATGTAGATGTGTTTAATCTGTAACTTTGCATTTGTGGAAGAAATAAATCTTATACCTGATCTCCCCGATGTGGCAGGTAAATGCACCGTTGGTGCCCTCACTTTGTACTTCACATTTCCCAGTGGCACACCCCTACCAAAACCAAATTGGGGGAGATGAGCAATTCAGCATTTACATATGGTGGCATTTCATTAGGTGGGTATGCTAAAAAGGTGGTGTTGTCACATTTTTTCGTGGGTCCTTGAACTTAATTTGATGTAAATTCACTATTCCTTGGCCTATTGACTTGTTTAATGTCTCATTTAAAAGCTTATACTTGCTGCTATCTGTGGCAGTACTTTGGCCTTCATGGGTTACATAATTTTAGAAAACCACTGGTTTGAACATGGCAGTACAAGGGTGGTGGTGCCTAAGGATGCGGTGCCTACGGATGCGGTAGATACCTAAATTGAAACAATATCGCCATTTTGGAAGGTTTGACACTGCTGGAACATTCACAAATGGATTCTGTGACCTCAAATACATACAGATAGTCACCAACATGGCTTAAATTTGGTATATAATTAGAGTAATTGGCAAATTTATCATTTTTAGACCTTCCTCAGATTCCCTCCCCCTCAAATCAGTTTTTTGGGCAGAACTTACTCATTTTTTGTCCGATTTTGACAAATTTGGTGTCAAAATGTTCAGGGGATCAAGCTGCATCAAATAAGAGTTAAGACAGAATGATTTGAAATGTGCCATTTTCTCCCCTTGTATAGCCCGCCTCTAATTAATTGAAGGTCATTAACACCAAGACCCTAAGGGGTCTGTTTCAAGTTTAATGCATCATAGTAACTATTAAAGTGTTTAAAACACATCCTGAAAAAATGAACTCTTTACCATTAATCATTCCAATTTATGACTTGTTTTAGTAAAAACAGGCAATTTTGAGTAAAACACATTTGAAAATTACAGTTTGCATTGCGGTCTATGGAGTAATTAACCTTAATTAGTCCATTATGCCAAAACAAAAGTGATATTTGGCTAAAAAGTTACTTGAATTGAAAGAGATCAATAATATCAACATCATATCAAACAATTGTTTTTTTGACCATTTTGACCATGTAACACATTTTCGACCCACCTCATGAAATTCCACCATATATATTTTATTGAAATGAATAAATCAAAGACACAAATACTATTGTTAAGAAAATTTTATTTTCATTCAAAACTTATTCACATGCGTACAAAACCATAGACAGATCCAGGAACTTCCATGGCCTATGACAAAACAAAATGACAATATCTCTGAATTTTACTGTCTCTTGAGTTGTTTACGATCAAGTTTTGTTACCATAAATGTTTTCTTTTTTGTGTGTGTAAGAATGTGCTTTTTCTCTTAAAGTGAAGCAACCAGTAGCAATTGAATACGCTATTACAAGAAAACCCCAACTCCACCAAAATTGTTTTCGAGTTATCCATAAGAAACTGAATATATTTTCATAGAAGTAGCTCAACCAATCAAATTGTTGTAAGGAACTTCAGTGACTAAAACAATTTGACAACATACAGGTTTATATTATTTGTGTTTCCATGGCAACACTAGGGGAGATTTTAATCACTGGAGTTGGGGTATCTTGTAATGGCCTAACAAAAATATGTATGTTTTACTAGTAAAAGATGAAATAAACAGCAAAGAATGTAGTGAAAATTAAACAAATTAAGTAGTGGTACCGAGGATTTTCAAAGGCTTATGTAACCATATAGGGTGCTTTGGAGTTGTGGTTTTGATGGCCCAAGCTCAGGTAGCCTATCATTGGCTGCCGAAGCCACCATGTTTCCATGTCGCAAACTTGATCACCACTGAGTGTTGTGGCTCCCTGTATTGTGCTACTCTATTGATACCAATAAAAAGTATGTCTATGACAGAAGAATTATACCATGGTCACGCTATGCCTGCAACTTTATACTTGAGTGCCCCCCCCCCCCCATATTCATGAAATGCTTCTACCGTACATGTAACTCTGATAACTAACTGAAAGTCCTTTAATTAGACATTTCTAGCGATTTTTTGTTATTTTTTTTTTCTTCAGAAACACTCGATTCAGGTGCCAAAACAAGCTTAGTTTGAATCACTCCTGCTTTTATGTGTATGTAGCTCATCAGTGATGTGAAAAATCAACATCCTCCGATCAACTTATAGGTTGTTGAAGTGTCTACTTTAATATTAATTTGACAGATTAACCATGAGTTACAAACTAGCAGTACAAGTGTTTTATGAATATGGGCCCAGACATTTTGGACAGTCTTTGATACTACAAATGTTTCATGAAGTGCTAATTCTACAATTATGTGCAATTTATATATTCATTTTGTATATTATACATAATTTTGGTACTGTAATACATGTCAAATGGTACAAAATAAAATCATTGGTCTATATTGACCTCAAATTAAGTTTATGAAATGTCATCTTTTGGAGTGTCTTTTTTGATGCAAATCAGTCCTCCTTGATCCTGTAGAAAATTGTGTGCAGCACAAATATTGATAAATCTTTACAATGATATATATAGGAAGAATCTCGTGACACTGCAAACTGTGCTGATAATACTGATCTGATATCATCTACAAAGTCCCCCTTTTCGGGTTGACCCATCACATATGTAATCCGTCTTATCAATATTGCATGATATTGGCCATTGAAGCTGAGCACAGTCAAAAATCGCTTCTGAAATTTCATCAGAAACGTTACATTGAAGTTTCTTCTATCATATTAATCAGGTTCCAACATCCAAAACATAAATGTGTGCACTGTACACAGTATAAAAAGTTTAAAACTCTTTTTTTCCCAGAACTCTAGTTTCCCAAATCAGCCCGATGCTTTATGCTAATTTGGATGTAACTTTGCAACCTAACAAAATCAATGTGTTATTTTAAAGCTTAAAATCTCAGCTTGCAGATGAGACCAAATATATTAGTTTTGATATTGGGACCCTCAAGATACCTTTTGATATGGGTCACATATACAACACAACTAAACTCATGTAGTCACTAGGCCTGGGACTAAAACCCATGTACCCGCCCATCATGCGCTTACCCGGGTACAAAATCTGCAAACCGATTACCTGAACTGGACTATAAAATCATAGAATTTTGAACCAAAAATTTTGTGTTCAACAATATATGATAAAATCATCATCTGATTGAAGTAAACATGATTAAAGGGGCAATTCATGATCCACTTTTCACCCTCAAGGTCACCTCTATCAAAATTGAGTTTTTTAGCTTATATGAATCGTCGACTGGTATATGTTACGATCCCCAAACCATTCTTTCAAATGAGCTTGCATTTTTGAGAAAAGTGAGAAAATGTGTCATTTTCTAATTATTGTCAGGACCCGACAATAATTACAATACAGTAGCCTATGGGGATTTTCAAAATGCTGAAAAGCTTGTAACTTTGAAACGAATGGTCGGAATCAAGTCAGTATATATTTATAATGTACTCTTCTTATTATTAAGCTAGAAAACAGGTGAGGTTTTTGTCACATCAAAATCATGAATTGCACCTTTAATCATGACCACAATCGGCGAAAAATCAAAATGTTTGGTGTAATTGAGACATCATATGGCGTAGTAGACCCATCAAACTTCCCGTTCTAACATTATGTAGTCACCTCTCTCTACACCAACTACATGGTGACTATAATATAGACTGCGTGAAAAAGAAGGTCAGTAGGTCATACTCAACAATATTCATGAAGGTAAACTGGAAATCACAGATTCTCCCTTGCAATTATATCTTATTATAGATGCTTCGTAAATGTTACATAAAAATGATCAGAAATTCAGGTCTGCAAAGAAGACGGTTTTCCTATTAAAGTTACTATAAAGTGTAAATGTAGTTTGCATCTTCCAGAAAACATTCATGGTTTGACCTTTGTGCCTGTGCAAGAGCTCTACACTGCCGCCAGAAAGTATTTCCGCAAAAAACCTTTATTTAGCCATATAGGGTTGCACGGTGATAATGAGGTTCAGTTGATAAGTTACATTCTAATGAGATTTATACTTGCGGTGTTTTTGTATATATGTGGCCCATGAAATCAGCCATTTTTATGGTAATGGAAAAAAAAGATTAAATATCAGAAGAAAATTGATTTATATATTGAATTTAAAATAAGTCACCTTTGCAAGCATGAATCTTTGATGAATATAGGTCTTTTTATATAAAAAAGATTGGGTTTCTCACCGCAAGTACAAATCTCATTAGTTATCAATTATTCATTTATGTGCAACTGGATTGAATGTCTTTAGGTTGTAAGTTTTCAAACAAATGTGTAGAAATCTATTTAAATCTGTATTTTGTATACATAGGCTAAAGTGGTAAATATGTATTTTACACCATATTTTTAAATGCAATGAGTGCAATTCTGCTTTGATTCTATACATAATTACAAAATATAGATTCTGTCCAAAAATTATGAAAGTCAGATAAACCCATCTCGAAATGGCTAAATAAAGATTTTGTGCGAAAATACTTTCCGGCAGCTGAGTAGTTTTTTACTTATTTATATTATAAGCACACTTTGTTTATCACTCATCAGCCTGTAGCACCCTTTTCAAGTCTTCCTGGTCTTCCTTACAAAAGCCAATGTTCTCCAAGTAGTTTTCAACTGAGCCATATCTGAAATGAATAATAATCTCATATCATCTAATTTTATGAAGTGTGCTAGCCATGATCAGGGAAAAAGGTCATTGGAAAAGACAAGATTTTTTGGGTCCATTTCAACAGTTTACAAGAGAGAGAAGCATTGATTGTAAGCTCATTGTGATAGAACTCCCTACCCATATCTACCCCTATGGGGGTATAGCTAATTAGGGATTATGGGGACATGCCACAAATTCGGGTAGCAAAAATTAGGCTGGTATTTCAATCAGTCCTTTTTCTTCGCAAAATGTGGTATTTTGATGGGTTCATTTTTCAAAATTGTCTCCATTTCTTCTCAAAACTTTTTTGGCAAATTTGGGCAGAAAAAATGTGTTTTTTCAGGGACTTCCGTTTGAGGAGAGTGATGAGCTCTATATTGAGCCACCCTGCTCCCCTCAAATGCTTTTTGGGAGCTCAATTAATAGAGCGCCTTGCATGATGGTATTTACATCTAAATTTCCAGATACTATCTGATAGCTCCCCTAATTGCTCCCCTAAAGAACTTCAGGAGAGCTTCTGATAGAGCTCCTGGAAATTTCAAATGGAATTCTTTGTTTTTTTTATTAAATTTGACTCAAAATTTGGGTGATTTGGTATATGGATGGGTCCCTTTTTGCTTTAGTGCAAAAGGGGTTAAGGGACGTGCTGCAAAATCAGGTATTTCAATCAGAGGCGTAGCCAGGTTTTCGAAAGTGGAGGGGCCACAATATGAAAACGAACCGACAGAATTGGATTGACCATGCGAGCGGAGCAAAGGAAGTGATAGGAACGAATAACGGCTGGGGTCCAGGGGCCTGCCTTAGGGCCCCTGGTGGGGGTCCAGGGGCAAAGACCCCGGAAGCTCCAGGTTTTTAGCTATTTGGCACACTGCATTTTTTGGATTTATGTAGTTATAATAGTGCCAAAATGCTGTGAAAATCATCTATATGAGGTAATTTTTGCAGGAACCGACGCCTGCTTAGACCGATATGGTATCGCAGTCGGTTCAAGTTAACGGACGGGTGCTTTTTTAACCTACGGACGGTCAGTAATGGGGGTGGGGGGGCGCGCCACGGCCCCTCTTCTAGCTACGCCACTGGACTGATTTCAATTGGTCCTTTTTTCTTTGCAAAATGTGGTATCTTGATGGGTTCATTTTTTAAAATTTTCTAAAATTTGCGCCCTATGGTGCATATTTTGACAATTCTTCTCAAAAAGATAATTTTGCTAAAATAGTGCAAATTTGGGAGATTGGGTATAAATGCATGGGTCCCCTTTTCTTGAAAACTGGTATTTGGATGTGTGGCTTTTCAATTTTCCCAGAGGCAAGTCCCTATCCACACCAAATTTGA
>JXSR01S002973.1:26553-42766 GCA_000969725.1 Ophiothrix spiculata | reverse complement strand
TTATATTAATTATATGATATATAATCCTTTCTGTTTTAATTATGTAAGCCTGTTATGTTCCCAATTCCTGTACTGTGGTACTGATCTACATTGTATAAACTGATTAATTTTCATCAAATATCAACATTACTGAAAATTCCCTAGAATCCCGGCCAAGTGTACTAATTGAATCATAACTTTTTATTCCAAAACTAATGTTCGTTTCTTAAACCTCTCACCGCTCCAACCAATCCAATCCCCCCTTTACTCTGCATTTCTTTATTAACCCTAACCAAAGCCCCACTGAATCTCATATAATAATATCAGTTTATTCCAGAAAATTAATAGAATCGCATAAGTCCAGATATATTTACCACAGTTACTCCGTAACCTACATGTACCGGTATGTATGATCATGAGATCGCTGTCAGCAGCAACGGACGGGATTGGTGGTTAAGCGCAGATTTATAAGGAGAAATGTAAGGAGAAAATATTTTAATGAAGTTGTTATAAAAGGTTTAAGCAGCATCTCTGGTATAAGGGTAAAAGTTAGCCTTACGACTTTTAGGGAGCTTGTTTTAATTCTTAGCTAACTTATTTACACATTCGTTTCCATGAATGTCCAACCATTGAATTTATGAATGCTTCCTAAAGCTATGTTGGTAATGATGACCGAATCTTGTATCGCGATTAGACAGTCAAGTCTGGTTTTCAATGACTAATGCCACATGTATGACCCCTCCAAGGTGCACTTACATTCTTGGGGTTCATAAGCGAACTGGAGAATTGCCACATCATTTGAGAAACAATATCATGATTTTAGTTACCAGTAATTGGACTGGGCTGGGGAGTAGTTAATTGGTTTAACTTTTAAAAGGAAAATCAAGATCTGTTTATTTGCTAGATTATCTCCCTTTTCATTCCAATATTCCCAATATCCTGTCTTCAGTTTTTCTGAAAAATATTGTTTAATTTTAACATCCATGTTTTGATGGCACATTTTGAAATGTTAGATTTTTTATGAGAGAATTTGCTACACACAATTTTGTAAAATTGGCAGTAGGCAAGCCCATAGCCCGGGTAGGTGATGGGACAGGGGTGTTGCACTCCCCCCAAAAATGTAACAATGTACAATAAAGTTCCACAAAAAATTCTCAAAAAGAACCCTGAACCCCAAAACGTATCCATAAAGGTCATTTTTTGATACAATAGCACACAAAATAGAACACAAAATACATTTAAAATCACTTGCAAGTTTTTTATTGCTTGTTACTTTTTCAAAAACCGCTGAAATATATACCCCGTTCAGACACACTAAAAAGTCGTCTTATGTTGATATCGAGTTCATTTTTAATTTCAAACACGACTTCGGATTAGCGAAAAGTAACTCGACTTACGACTGTTCACACATGCGCTACGATTTTGAAGTCGAATTGAAATGAACTTAACTTGTTCCAGGTCAATGCCTTGTAGAAGTAAACACAAATTCAACTCGACTTACGGCGACAACTGTTCACACGTACGAAAAGTCATCGTTTGTCGTCGTTAATCGAGTTACATCGAATTACTAACGCGACTTAACTTGCTTTTTAGCGAGTTGAAAACTCGATGTAAGACGACTTTTTGAAAGACGACTTAAATCGACTTGAACTGTTCACACACAAGTAAATTTTGAACTCGATATAACTCGAATACGACTAAAGATGACTAAAGATGACTTTTAGGCTCTGTCTGAACGGGGTATAATTTAGAGTTAACCAAATTGAAAATTTTACCCCGCAAAAGGCCACTCCCTTGAAAAATCCTGGCTACAGGGCCTGGCAGTAAGATTAAAAAAAACAACTTTTCACTTATTTGAAACCAACAAAATGTAACACATAAGTTCAAGTTGTTATTTCATAAAATTGCACTTTTTATGATGTGGTCATCTGACTGGTGTTTGTGATCAATCTAGGGTTTTTATTTGTTTGTTGAACTATCAACAGCTGTGATGGTATCTGATGAAATTTTTCACCAAGTAAATGATGATGAGTACGCAGTCCTGTACATTGACTCATGAATATGTTTATTTAGACTACGATTGGATCAGACTTCATGTACATGAACCATAGACTGCATTTACATCTTACCAATTCAGTTTAGAGTCTTGGTTCTGTATGTACAATTTAAGAGGTTTAAGAGTTTGACCAAGTTTAAGGTTAGAGCTGGTTTAAGTGAAATTTTGTTTCACAGTTAAATATATATATTCCTGAACCAATATTGTCATTTTTGTGTTGTTTGTAAGAGTTTTGGTTAAATCATCATTTTTTAAAGCTGTTGCAGTTTTGAAAGCTTCAAAAGGTCTAAATGGCATCAGTAATATTAGATCTGGTCTGACTTTAAACCCAGTTTAAATCTCAAACCTCTTTCATTTGTGCATACAGACTGAACACAAACCCTTTGGCCCGTATTCCAGAAAGGTGTTTACTTAAATCAAGGTTTTATTTCTCGTCAACAGCACGACTCATTTAACTGTTCCGCTTGAAAGCTGCAACAGTGCGTATCATTCCTGGACAGTTAATGCTCAGTTATACAAATGTTTAGCTAATTAAACATCTTTCTGGAATATGGGCCTTAATGTTTAGGGGGCTTGATGAAAATAGCTAAATGTAAGCAGTTGTTATCAGAATTATATATTTTTTTTATCATTACACACAAATTTCACCTGGCTCTAATGGTTGCTTAGCTAGAACCCTGGTTGGGATCCCAACTTCATCAATTTTGAAGTAGTTTTAAGGGGATCTTAAGCTAAAACTAAATGTTCACATACAATATAAAATTCTTAAGTGAACTTCAATGTCTATGGTTAACTTGACCCGAATGATTTGTCAGTATTCGGGTCTTTGTCAATATGAATTCAATGGCTGGATTGTATGAACCCATTATGAACCAAGCCAAGTACACTTGCATCACCATGATCACTGGTGCCTTCCAAGATGTCCTCCTCAGTGTCAGCTGTCAAGGGACATTAGGATGTCCTGGCCTGATCTAGGCCTAGAATATTATGAGATGGGTTCTAGCCCCCAGGGTGACATTGGTATAGATAGGACTAGATGGTTGTGACATCCCAACTAGCCAGTCTCATAACAGGCAATTTATCATTAAAAGGGACCATAACCCCGGGTGTGTTTGCATGGGTATATTGGTAGAATATTAATAGGGTCTTACATGGAATTATGGTTGATAGGAAGGGTCAGTTCAGTTTGTTGATTTTTTTTCTTCTTATGAATCACTCGAGAATATAAATGGACTTGGATATGACTTGTCAATTATTTATTCTGTTAAGATATGTATAATCATGATCAACTTACATTTTAATTCATAATTTTGCTGAAAAGAGTAAAATGGATTGCTCAAAAATACATGATTCATAGATTGGAGTGAATTTGTGAAATGCATAAGGCATTTGGTCACCTTCACAAATGTAGGAAAACACAAAATTAGACATCAGAAATGAAGTAATAAGGCCTAAAAAATTGTTTGTTTGTCGACCCGAAAAAAAAAGCTCAAAAATTTGGGTCGGGTATTTTTTTTCTTCAAACACCTAAAATATGAAAACTGAATATTTTCAATGTAAAATGTAAAATTTAGCAGTATAAAGTCCATTTAGTAGTATAAAATGTATGTCCTCTAAATAATGACCCACGATATTTTATTAAGCCCTGCATGATTGGTTGGTATTTGCAATAAAATCCATGGAGTGACATCATTCTTTAAAATATATGTGTAGAGTAAAAAAAAAAAGATCAACCGACCGACCGACCCAACATTTTAATTTTTCCACTGGAGGGCAAACAAACAATTTTTTTTTTGCCTAATATATGGCCATATAAAATAAAAAATAGAGACTCAAAATGTTAAGGTTGCCGTCTTGTTCATGTAAAGTCTCAAAAAACTAAGAAATTTTCAATTTTGGGTTATAGATGCAGAAATTAAATTTCTTGTTTTTTAATATTATTATTTGTTGAGATGTCCTGAAATGAGGTGAATGGCTGCACTGGTAAAATATTTGGTATTGCTGTGAATTTTTAATGTAGATAATTGGTTTCATGTGGTGTCCTGATTTGAGGTGAATGGCAGTAAGGGGTAGAAATGTGCTGAACCTAGACTAGGGACAAGTCTGTCACTGGTTCTTGACCTTCTTTTGTTTGCTCATGTTCTACAATGTTTCCAAACATTAGCACTTTAACTGTCAACACCTGAAACATGGTATCTTTTATTTTCTACAATGGAATAGAGTTGTTTGGATTGCAACTGGTTTCTATGTATACAAGTTCCATGATCTCGTGCATGGTTAAAAATCAACATTAGAGCCTGAAATTGGATCCCAGTTAAGCTTAACAGTAAATTCTGTGCATACTGCAAGTGGTATTTTTTAATACTTCTCCTTGCTAAAACCAACATCATCAGCACATACTTATGCATTAATGAATATTCTCAAGATTCTTGACTATTAACATGGAAAAATTAAATGCAGGCCAGTAACCAAGTTTCAAGAGTTACACGTTGTACTAGCTCGATGTAGCGCTGTGTCTCTTTTGTCCACTAGCGCTACGTAACATAGTGTATAAATATAGCGGGGTTATGCCGCCAGCAAGTTGGTGACGGGTGATTTTATTTTGATTTCACAACTTACCGTCTTATTTTTCCTCTGTTTATTATAAATAACTATTGTTGTTATTGATCATTGCTCTTGATGCGAAAAATTATTGAATTTAGACAAATTTTAGTCATATTTAAACTGCTATATTGTGATCTCTCGCGATGTTGTAATATCAAAACAATTTTCTCGGAAATCCCCCGGAAATGCCAACGCTATTTTAGACTAAATCCTCCAGTACGTGTCGTGGCGCATTTTGCTCTCGCGATCAACGGAACGTAGTGGATAAGTTGTTGGAGTCGGAAGGATTCATAATTATCAATGAGGCAATCGGCGCTTGCGCACTAAACATTTTGTGATTTTTCGAAACGTGAATTTTGGTCAGTTAAGTGCCACTCTATTTTGATGAATTTTAGCGGATTTTAATAAAAATGTGGACAAGATAAACAATTGTAGTGGGATTATGTATCTGCTGGATTATATTTATACAACTATCATGATGTAAGTACACTTAGTGTCAAAATAATGTTGGTCAAAAGCTTGAACAGTGTAACCTGCTTTTTCGATGTTCTATTATCTCAGACATTAAACGGAGATTGTCGGCGATCGAGTATTAATGGCTGAGCACCTCGGACTAACGTTGTACATGAAATATATACTTTGATAGTTCATTATTTCTCTTATTTTTAAATGAACATTTAATAGCAAATGAGAGGTTACATTCAATAGCGCCTGATTGATGGTTCATATCAAATCCTTTCAATGGCCTTCAAGGTTTATTATCTAATTGTAAATCTACTTTTTTGTCAATTATCCACTATAAACCATGATAATTTGGCTCATATTACATTTTCTAAATAGATCTTATTTAATAATAGAAACAAAATTGTTTGATTTCTTTCTGTTGAACTGAGGATATGTATAATTTACAGATTTTCATACAGAGTGTCCCAGAAAAATCCTTACAATCTATACGTGCCATTTTCTTGGGTTTAACAGATAGTCAGAGAGTATGTAAAGGTTGCATGTTATAGCACATGAACTGAACTTTTAGATATCGTTTGTTTCATTTCAATCGGTAGTATACAACAAAAGTTATGTTTTATCAAATATGTGTCCCGCCAAGGCAAAAGGATGCAGTTGTCGGCTCGTACATGTTGCTCCTTGTAGCATATCTGATGTATACCAGTTGTATACATCAGATATGCTACAATGAGCAACATGTAGGAGACGACAACTGGACCCTTTTGCCGCGGCGGCACACATATGTGGGTCGATTTTTGTCTGGTCCAATTTCATGATTAATGGCTGTAAAGTAGGGGTGTTTCTGAATAGAATAAAAATGGGTCACCTTGGAAAAGTTATCATATCTGTCTTATTTTTACATCAAATTACATCATTTTTTCAGCATAGGTAAAAGAGAGCATGTAGGTAATAAATGAGTAAACATTGTTACGGTAGAGTATAAAGCAGATCAATGACAATAATTCTTCATTCAAGGGAACTTACAAACACGTGAAATTGGACCAGGAAATTTTACATTCAAATATATGACAAAGCATAACTTTTGTTGTATATTACCGATTGAAATGAAACAAACGGTATCTAAAAATTCAATTCATGGGCTATAAATGCACACTTTATATACTTTCAAACTATCCGTTAAACCCAAGAAAATTACACGCAAATATTGTAAGGTTTTTTCTGGGACACCCTGTAGTTGTGTAAATTGTGTATAAATAAGAACGAGATTTGTTGTGGAGTGAGGCCTGACTCTTGGATTGACTGTTCAGTTTGATGGATGGATTGGTTAGTTGACCTTTAAAACCCAAGAAAATTACATGCAAAGATTGTAAGGTTTTTTCTGGGACACCCTGTAGTTGTGTATAAATAAGAACGAGATTTGTTGTGGAGTGAGGCCTGACTCTTGGATTGACTGTCCAGTTTGATGGATCATGGATTGGTTAGTTGACCTTTCAATAAATGGATTCAGAAGGAGGGGGCACCAGATTTGGGTTGGCACAGATTCTTGGACCAGTAATTTGCCAGGGCAGAGATTTGAACTGTATCACACGATAAGTAAACCTGGTTAGGCTAGCTCTGGTTCAGAGCTGAAAATAGACTGAAAATACTTTTGTAATACTACCCTTTCTATACCATTACTATATGGCTCTTCTAAATACTGACCCTAAGATTTTGTATCAAATTCTCATTTGATTTTTTACTCCGGGAGGGTTGAACTCGGGGAGGATAGAACTGACTGTATAGAACAGCTGCTTTATATAGAATTGTCTGAAGACCAACTGTTATCATTTTTAAATTTACTTAAATCTTATTCAATGTAGACCTAGTATTTCTGGGCCTAAACCTGGTATTTCTCAAACCAATCATATTTTGAAATTAAAAGCAAGCTCCTCAGAGCTAGGTTAGGCTAGTCCATACAGAAGGACCATTGGCAGTACACGTAGCCTTTGTTCAATGCTGTGCTAGCAATTCGTTAAACAAAATAGCACACAATACTAAATGAACCCAAAGTGCAACTGTATGCCTACATTAATTTGGTATACCCTTGTACATGGTCTATTATTAGCCACATCACATTTTCTTCCTACCCTGACATTGACAAACTTGCTTCAGGGGATATAAACACATGTCTTTTTAATTTTGTCACTTGGATTGGGAATAGGACAAAAATAGAGCATGTAATTTGTAAATGTTGTACACATTTTTTTCTCTAGGAACAATTCAATCTATGATTCAATGTTATCACTGACACTGATATGATGCTAGATCTAGGCTGGACAACAGACACATGTGATCAGACCACGGGGTTCAGACACATATTGGATGTGTACATTTTAACATAATTCATTCAAGAACTAAATTTAAAAAAGTGAGGAAAAGGTTAAATGCAAAAAGGAAAATAGATTGCTTTTAAAAGTGTTTTTACCAAACGTTTTAGACTATGATAAATAAAAAAAGGACATCAGAAGTAAAAGTTGTTATTCAAAGACTTGCAGCAAGTCTACAGTACACGAGGCAAATGGAGCAGTCAGGGGATCAGCCCCTCAGTTTGGTCTTCGACCTCACACCCGCAGATCTTTCTTGACGGACTAGAATAGGCAAATCTTTCTACTCAACCACCTGACCAGCCCTTATTCATATCATTCAGTATTTTACAGTGTAAATTGCTTTGAAATGATATTTTAATGACAAATAGGCCTCAATAATAAGCCAGAAAAAACAGCAACTTAAAAATTGACAATTTTTTTCTCAAAATTTACTCAAAAATTATTATTTTTTTTTCAAGAAAAGCAACTTAGTGTCTAAAGGTGCCTACATGTATATCAATTTCCGATTTTGAGAAGGACCTGGACCTGCAGGAAGTAAAAATATTAGCAACCATTTTTGGCTAAAAATCCTAATAGCCATCTTTCCGTGAAGTACCCATCCCCCAGGGAGATTAATAGGAAAGCAAAGTATCTTCAACGCACAACTTTCTGTGCACTTTTATAAGATCTATGCTAAATTGAGAATTCAGAATTCCATGGAAAAATAGTGGTTTCTTTCCAGGTATATAAATTCCATGATTTGATTTTCACAAACTTACAAACAAGAATGCAATGTCTATGTTTCATTCCCATAATTTAAAGGAAAAGGGTAGGCCTATGATATAATCTAATTCTGATAAGATGACCGACCATAACCGATTTACACCTTGGGTTCTTAAAATGCACATTTAAGGATAAATAAAATTAAAATATTCAAGAAGCTCCTGTATACAAATGCATATAAGTCGTCACGTCCACAATCGAAATGGAGCACTTGAGCGAAATGGATGAATCAACGGTGTTAAAAGTTCAAATCCACGGTGTGTCCGATCAAAAAATTGGTAGGTTTTTACAGTCGGTAGACATTAGTGCGATATTGTTTAGCGTAGATCATACATGTAAAATTCCATTTACTTGCAACATTAAATTTAATTAAATTGGTTCTTTATTCTGTTTGATTTTAATTTTAATCTCAACATTAATTTTGTATCTGAGATGTAAATATACGAGGGAGTACATATGGAACTCTTTTCTATTTAGAATAGCACTCATGACTTCTGTCACACTAAAAAAAACATCTTTAATAAAAAAAATAAATAAATAAAAATAAAACCGCATTTCGCATTAGTTTTTCAAGAGTAGGAGAGTTTTGAGACAAACAATTTTTTTTTTAAATGGCCTAACTAGAAGATTTTGTTTGTTTGTTTGTTTTGTTTTAATATAAATAGGGCTATATTATAGAAGATAATGTGTTCTGACTGGTCTGCTATTCCATCATGCATATGGAAATTGCACACAGATCACATTTTCAAGGGTACTGTTATCTAATAACCTAAAGATTCCAGGTTTTGAAGGAAAATGGACTAGATTTGATCCCGAAAAAAACACACTAAAAGGTAGTACCATACTTATAAATTGGTTTATAAAATGTACCCTATTTCCTCTCTCAGAGTTCTCTTCTTAAATACTTTTTCCTACTCTCAGGTCATCATTTTCAAGTGTGGGGCTAAGCGGCTTTGTTTTCAGTCTAGCTGATATTGTTTGAAAGCAAACACCAAGTAGGGTGCAAAGTTACCAAATAGCAGCCCTGAGGCTACCAGTCCACACCATTGACAGCATGGTCACCAATCACCCAGGGCTGACCTTAAATAAGACCTCCACTGCCATGAAATGTATCTAACCACAACTTGTGTTTAAATGGCTCAGTTTCTCTCCTTACATTGCTCAGATACCATAACCATTATAGATCCTGGAAGTTACCAAGATCTATGCCATAACATACATGCCAAAGTTCATATGTGATGACTCACACCGAAAGGGGGGACTTTAAAGATGATATAAATTTTGATTTTTTCATTTCATCTGTTGCAGCATTTTCCAAGCTTTAAAATGACACCTTACTTGTTGAAATTGATCAAGGCGATCAAATTTTACAACAGAAAATCTGCTGGAAATTCTTATCATTTTCTTTATTTCTTGCTGCCTATTTTCACCTGTATCTTGAAAAGTTTTCTGTCGCAAAGTCCCCCTTTTCGGTATGAGTCATCACATATTAGCAAAGTGTTACATTTGATATGATTGAAGAAAAAATGATGCTTTTTGTTTGAGTTCTGAACCTTGGTTGAAATGATCGTAACGTAAAAGTAAGCTACTGTTGAGGGGGATCCAGGATTTTTTTATAGTCAAAAAGTGCAATTTTAGTGAAACTAAAGAGTGAAAATATTGATGGGAGGTTGGTATTTGAATATTTGTGCCACTCAAAACTTTAAAGTACGTAGAATATAATCTGAGACTAAGTGATTTGGGCTATATGTATTCCCTCTGTACAGTGATTGCTATCAAATAACTTAGATAGTATATCTGCCAAAATTAAATGTGTCCGATTCATTGCAATCTTGTGAAGACTAGCATGTTGAATCATTGCTATCTACGGAAGACTAAGTGAAGTGTCATCACTTGTTTGTTGAAAATATCAACATTTGACTAATCTAAATGCTATTAGAAGCCAGTTGTTTGCAAAATCAGTTTCTGGGTAAGTCTAGAGCATTTTTCGTCCAATATTTTTGTGTCCAACAGTCAGTCACACAGTGTTGCCTTTGCTCCTATGGAGCTTGTACTTGCCTTGACTGAAATGACATCAAAGGTATCATTTTATTTCTTGTTTATGTTTATTGCTTTGGTCCAATACGTTCTCTGATGGATACTTCCATTATATACATATAAGGTCATGGTTGGTTTGTTAATATATTTATTGAATTAATCGTGTGTGCGCGGAAAGCAAACATTGATTTTCAGTATCTATGTCTGATATCCAACATGAATTATTCAATATTAATTCAATTACCATATACATGTTAACGAATGCATAAATTTAAAATAATTGCTGAGCTAATCTGAGTTAGTCCTAATTTTATATTCTGTGTGAATAATTATATGTTAACCATAAATTTAAATCCACAAGTATAATTTGTTCATACTCTGAAACTGTTCTTATAGGCCCTATATTTTTCACTTTTTAAGTTATTTTTACTAACAATTTTTTTTTTTAGTTTTGCCAAAATCATGTAAAATCAGTTATTTTTTGGCCAAAATTTTACAATTGTTGTCAAATTTTTAACGAAAATTTCTCTGAAGAAATTCTTCATTTTCCCCCAAATTCAGATTTTCGAGTTATTTTAGGGGGGAAAAAATAGACCAACTGACTAACCCTACTTAAAAGGTCCGCCCGCCTGCAAAACAGGGTTCTTTTTTTTTCCCCGTTGCCAAAGGGCAAAATAAATAACGTGTTATCTTTTAATCATATGGCACTACCAATGTTATCCTAAAATTCCCTGAACTAATGTCCCATTACAACGAATGTGTTGAGATGTTGTTTTATAGAGATGAGCCCAATTAGACAAGACAGGGCTGATTAAGCAAGCGAGTCGAGTTGTGAAATGCTTATTAGGCCAAAAAAAAAATATTGTTTGTTTGCCCTCCAGTGGAAAAATTAAAATTTTTGGTCGGCCGGTCGGTTGATCTTTTTTTTTTTTTTTTTTTACTCAATATATTTTTAAAGAATGATGTCATTCCATGGATTTTATTGCAAATGCCAAGCAATGGAAGGCTTAATCAAATAATGTGGGTCATTATTTAGAGGAAATATGCATTTTACACTACTAAATGTTACTTTATACTGCTAAATTTTACGTTTTACATCGAAAATATTGAGTTTTCATATTTTACATGTTTGAAGGAAAAAAAAAAAACTAAAATCGCGACCCAAATTTTCGGCATTTTTAGGGTCGGTCGCGGAGGGCAAACAAACATTTTTTTTTTGGCCTTATGCCAATCAGAGATTGGGGTTGTCTAGCTGTGTACCATTGATTTGCTAATTACGTTGTCTCATCTAATTGGGAGCTTGTTAGGTGGATAAACTCATTTATCTGATGTGGAAATTGTGGTAGGAATGTTTGATTGCTCCATTTTTAATGCACCATTTTGATTTTCATTTTCCGTGTTTACTCAAAATCATGTATTCATATTGCTTTTTGTCTCGCTGTGTACCATTAATTTGCTAAATCTCATCTAATTGGGAGTTGTCTCATCTAATTGGGGTTTGTTAGGCTGGTAGATTTGTTTATCTGATGTAAAAATAGGGGAATGTTTGATTGCTCCATTTCTAATGTGCCGTTTTGGGGACTGGTGTAAATAGTATTCGGGGGTGAATCATAGATGATATAAAATCAACCAAATTACATATAAATAACTATATCTGGCTAGGCACATTTAGCATTTTAACTCAATATCACAAATTGTTATCTATTAGAAAATTGAAAAAGATGCAAAAATGATCAAACTGTGCTGGGATTTAGGAATTAAAAGTACTACAGTGATTTAGAATCTGAAAAAGCTTAAAATGTTGTCACGAATAAGATAATGTGGGGACACGCCTGCCGTTTGGGTGGTTTTTCACAGTTTTGATATGGCGATGGGGTGGTTTTCGTTGCAGATGAATGCGTCCATTTTTTAACAATCCGGTGTATTTTGAGAAATTTGCTCAAAAAGCACCCAATTTGAGTACAATAGAGGGGTCATATTGTCAAAGTCTGGCAGGCGCGTCCCTGTAAAAAAAAATTGAAGACACGCATGTTCTCAAAAAGTATCCAATCAGAAAAAAAACCAATCCAAAGGTCATGGAGGTTAAAAATGACGTGAATTTTTAAATAATGTTTAAATTTTAGGATACATGTTGGCACCTGCTCCACAATGAAAAAGTAGAAGTTTGGTATTGCTGCATATTTTGCTCATTAAACCCAGAAAAATTTACAGAAAAATGGATTGTATCAGAGATCAGAGAGACTGAACCTGAAATTGTCATGTGAATGGAAGGCAGTCGTATCTGAAATAGCTGCCATATGTTTTATCCACTGAACACCTTGTCACTACGATGTTACAGAATCCTTCAATTTTTTCTGCCATATGTCAGTGCCTATTGAAATTGTTCTTTCCATCACCTGAAGAACTAACCACAGTAGAAACTCGTTAACACAAAATCGTCGGGGCTAAGAGTGTGCTTTTGTGTTAATCAAATTTCGAGTAAACCATAACAGATTGATGCTAATAAAAATCAAATGCATTGTATATACTGGTACTGATACTGATAGTGCACTGGCTTATAGCATTTGGCATCTGTAAGCTTACTTAGAAGCCTAAAGGTCAGAAAAATCTCACGGACAGACATGAATCAATGAAATATTGTATTAAAAGACTAATCCCTAACTTAAAACATCAAATTTTCCCACATTAACTTCAAATTTACAAACTTAAATCAAGCCGTGCAGCGTCAGGAAACATCGAAATCGGCCATTTTTGTCTAGCCACCATACTCAATATACTCTTTGTGCAGATTTGTCGTGTTATCTTTCGAGAACGCAATGTAAAATGTGCAGTAGGGGTGGTCATTTGAGGGCTTTTGTGTTAAACATGAAAAATACATGATAAAACAATAGGGAAGGGTTGAGGTTTTAAGTTCCTTTTGGTGTTACTGAGTTTCCACTGCATTATAGAACTACTGACCCAAGAGTGAATAGCCTCAGTTTGAGGCCCATGGCAGGCTTTTGATGGTAAAAGCATAGGCCTAATGTTTAACATGTTTTCTTCCTCTCCCCTTGTATACTATATAGTATTCCATGAAAAAGTTTCCTCTCCTGTTGTATTATAGTATTCCATGAAAGTGTAAATCTGCTAGCTGGCCAAAGGTGGATATATAGATCTCTGTACATACAGGGAAGCAGAACTGGTGGTTGGAAGTGGATAAATAATTTTGATACAGTTAGTTAGGACCTTGAAGTATTGTAGTAGTTGGACTTGGAATGACTTTGACTCAGGAAATGGATAAACTTAGCCTGATATATGTATAAGAACATGT
The DNA here is from genome assembly GCA_000969725.1 of Ophiothrix spiculata. Taxonomy (NCBI): domain Eukaryota; kingdom Metazoa; phylum Echinodermata; class Ophiuroidea; order Amphilepidida; family Ophiotrichidae; genus Ophiothrix; species Ophiothrix spiculata. Next base: position 29,187 of record JXSR01S002973.1, on the reverse strand, counting down.
TACATAATGCTGTTATCTTTGGGCAATATGCAGGTTAATTTTGGGAATCTTTGTGGTGTTGATGAAAATGGATAAAGAAGTATAAAAATAAAACATGGACAATGGAATCTAACCTTCAATATTAAAAACTATACGAAATTAAATTAAAAGAGAATTAAAATGAAATGTAAATTTAAATCTAAAAGAAAAAAGAAAAGGAAATAAAAAATTTAAAACAAACATGAACAAAAAAAACAGAAAAAATGAAAAAAAAAACCCACAAAATATTACCATCCCAAGCCAAAGATATAGGCCTAAAGATAAAGGGACACCCAAAAGACTTGATCAAGTCTAATGAGTGAATATCAGTTGTAAATGCAAATTTATGAAAAATGGCAGCTATTTGACTCTCAACTTTCTTGAATTCAAAATGTCACATTTTGTTCTTCATACTATTACTGCCACATGGATTATTTTGAATCATATAAAAATAATTCCACAGTCTTGTGCACTCCTGCAGTATTTAATCTTGTTAAAGAATTACCATTTCAACCATATAGCTGACATTAATGTAAAAAACTCCATGGTGAACACAAAAGTTCATACTGGTAGCAAATTAAGCCATTTTGAAAAGTGCCCTGCACCGTCAGGATTAAAGGGGAATTGGACGTGTTTCAACACGATAACAAAGTTTTTCCCCATGAGCAGTTATGTTATACACTCCCGGTCAAAAGTGTTTGCGCACCCTTAAATACGGGGGAAAACGTAATAATTATATCAAACGACCAAGACTGTGAAAAAAATTCATGTTTTTTATAGGTGCTTAATGTATCCAATGAAAGAAATTTATGTTTCCTCTGATATTCGATCTTCCATAACCATAAAAATGGCCGATTCCAGGACCATATACAAATACTTAACACCCACTTTTTGATATGTTCCTATGTTGTTTATTATTTAATGCTCATTATCACCGTGTAGCCATAAAAAACATTTTCAGGTAAAAAGTTTTCCCAACAAATGTGCAGTTATGTATTTAAACTCCATTTATTATGTGCAGAAGAAAGTATACAATATGTTTAGCACACCATATTTTCAAATGCGATAAATGCAATTCTTGTTGAGTATTCTAGATATGTGTATGTAAAATATAAATCCAAAAAAATATGGCGCAAATGATGAACAGTTCTCGAGATATGGCTGGTATAAGGTTTGGTGCGCAAACACTTTTGACCGGGAGTGTACTTAGAATATCAAAAGTATACTTGATTTTTTGAAATGGAGTAGTTTTTACTTCAGCAGGATTTTTTTCAAGCCCGGATCACTTCTGTGAAGTTCTGAGAGCCCAAATGAATAGATGCAAAATCCAGGCCTGTGAAATCTCCGCTTTTTAGCGGAAATCCGCTATTTTTATATCTCCTGTTGATTTTAATTTCCACTTTTTTCTTCTTCGTATGATCGCTTTCCGCTTTTCCCCGTATTTTCTTCATACTGCTTTCCCCCTATTTTTTCGCTATTTAGGCAGTTTTAACTGCCTGGTAAATGAGGCTAAGATTTGGTGTCGCAAACTTTGACCTGGTATTCTCATTGTACGGTCGCGAAGTTCATGCCTCATAGCTTCTGTACAGGGCTCTGTTTGGGGGTCGTTACTACCAACATTTTTGTCTATCGGTTTGTGTATATGTCGTTAGCATGTTGTGTGAGTGTGTGAATCTTTTTTTGAACTTTCATTTGTACGAATTGTGACATTAATATTTCTGGCAAGAATGTCTTTGCAACAAAAGTACAAGATAGATAACAGTTCCAAGATCGCAACATGACAAACCTAACGGTGTTATAACATAATAAATACATGGAAATGGACCTGGATTTATGTGATATTTGCGATTGACAATCATGATGATGAGCATGATGAGTTCTCCGACATGCGGACCGTAAGTTTAGAACTCCGATTTTTTCCCGCTTTTTCCGCTTTTTTGGGGAAGCCTCACTCACAGGCCTGATTAAATCTCATTTGCATTATGAGTCTTTGACAAATTTATGAAATTGTTTTCTCAAGAAACAACTGAATGAAACATCATGACGAAGTCCGTAGGTTTTGAACTTTTTGGCAAGAACAATTAAAATTCTTATGAAATTTGCAAATGCCAAAATTGTGTGCCTTTAAAGAAATACAGTCATTGTTTTCACGTTCTCACATGATTTACAGTATGTCACGATAAATTGGTGCACAAGAATTCAATTTAAATTGAAGTTTATGTATGTTTTAAAATTTCCCATCTTAATAAATTTGTTATGATGTGGAGAACCAAAGTTGTTTCAGATGAAATTTGATGGCTTTTATATGTAATTAATGTTACTTTACTGTGAAAATGTAGAGTAAACTTGTAATGCTGACTTTAACCATTTTATTGAGACATACTGTATTTTTCATGATGCTTGAAAGTGAAAATATTATGTAGTGCTCATTTAAGATTACAGTCCTGCTGTTTGCAGTTTTGTTTACAGAGAAAATATTTATAATTTGCCTTTTATTAGATCGAGGTGCACCTATGTACATAAAGCAAAAGAAAAAATGAATATGCAAGGGAATTTCAAAGATTGCGATTCAAAATTCTGTCAAGTAGGTGCAATATTTGGCATACATTTGTGGTG
>JXSR01S002973.1:3905-26503 GCA_000969725.1 Ophiothrix spiculata | reverse complement strand
GGTTATGCGTTTCCGTGTTACTGAGTTTCCACTGCATTAGGCCAAAAAAAAAAATTCTTTGGTTGCCCTCCACAGCTTTTTTCAGAGAGAGTCGGTCGGTCGTTTTTTTGTTTTTTTTAAAGTTTTTTTTAAATACTCTTCCACGGACTGCTAGGTCGATCGGCCGCTCCAGCCTTCACAACTTCCCCCGCAACATCCAAATCAAAACAATTATATACTTCTTGTAGTGATTTGGGACATCCTAAACATTTTGAGGGTTGAATATCGAAAAAAGCAAAAAATATAACTTTTTTTTTTAGTTTTTGGTAAGTTTGGGTCGGGCTGAAAAATAGGGTCGGTCGGTGGAGGGCAACCAAACATTTTTTTTTGGCCTTATAGAACCACTGACTCAAGAGTGAATATCAGTTGTAAATGCAAATTTACGAAAAATGGCAGCTATTTGGCTCTCAAACTTTCTTGAATTCAAAATGTCACATTTTTGTTCTTCATATTACTGCCACATGGATTATTTTGAATCATATAAAAATAATTCCACAGTCTTGTGCACTTCTGCTGTATTTAATCTTGTTAAGGAATTACCATTTCAACCATGTAGCTGACATTAATGTAAAAAACTCCATGGTGAACACAAAGTTCATACTGGCAGCAAATTAAGCCATTTTGAAAAGTGCCCTGCACTGTCAGGATTAAAGGGGAATTGGACGGGTTTCAACACGATAACAAAGTTTTTCCCCCCATGAACAATTATGTTAGACATGCCTTGTTATATTTAGAATATCAAAAATATGCTTGACTTTTTGAAATGGGCAGTTTTTACTTCAGCAGGATTTTTTTCAAGCACTGATCACCTTCGCTAAGTTCTAAGAGCTCAAATAAATAGGTGAAAATTGCGTGTTTGACAAATTTATGAAATTCATTTTCCAAGAAACAACTTGATGAAACATCCGTAGGTTTTTGAACTTTTTGGCAAGAATAATTAAAATTCTTATGAAATTTGCAAATGCCAAAATTGTGTGCCTTTAAAGAAATACAGTCATTGTTTTCACGTTCTCACATGATTTACAGTATGTCACGATAAATTGGTGCACAAGAATTCAATTTAAATTGAAGTTTATGTATGTTTTAAAATTTCCCATCTTAATAAATTTTTTATGATGTGGAGAACCAAAGTTGTTTCAGATGAAATTTGATGGCTTTTATATGTAATTAATGTTACTTTACTGTGAAAATGTAGAGTAAACTTGTAATGCTGACTTTAACCATTTTATTGAGACATACTGTATTTTTCATGATGCTTGAAAGTGAAAATATTATGTAGTGCTCATTTAAGATTACAGTCCCGCTGTTTGCAGTTTTGTTTACAGAGAAAATATTTATAATTTGCCTTTTATTAGATCGTGGTGCACCTATGTACATAAAGCAAAAGAAAAAATGAATATGCAAGGGAATTTCAAAGATTGCGATTCAAAATTCTGTCAAGTAGGTGCAATATTTGGCATACATTTGTGGTGAACACTTTCATCTTTGATCTTGCAATAGTTATTAAATTTTTTAGCCTCAAGAGATTTTCTCTGGTAGAGGAATTCATCACCAAAACAAAAATGATTCCATGCTGATTGTATGTATATGTGTGTACAATTGTATGACTCAAGCAGCGTATAAAGACATTGGTTAACTATAACAGCGTGTGTTCGTGCACCTTGTTTGAACTTGTGATGTGATTATATAGAAACATTGGTAGTGGGTCCGTCGGTAGGAGAAATGTTTTCACCGACCGACTGCAGACTTGACTGAGATCATGGACATGTTATTTATAGTGATGTATGTGATCATCATACCAAATTATACTCGTATTGAAAGATCCTGAGGTAGCTAGTTGGTGTGAGAAATTTCAAAGGACATATAGTAGGATAACCAAAGGGAAATATCTTGGCGCCGTAAGTTGTGAATTTGACGTTTTGGTATTAAGGCAATGGGAAAATTAATGTAGAAAACAATCAGATGGTTGTTTTTTCTACTCTCTTCTAATTAAGTACAAATTTTCCTTTTCATAATTATAAAGAAATAGTATGTTAATTGATTCTTTTCAATTTTGTATTTAGCAAATATACAATGTTTTTGGCAATAGGTACTGGGGTCATTATATAAGAGCAAAAAATATGTTGTGTTGCCCTCATCGAACGGACCTATAGTAGTCAAAAAGAAAACAAAACATGTCGAGAAGGCACCTAATTTTGCTAAGATTGAGTGTTAGGCTAAGATTGAGTGTTTTTTTAAAGAATAATGATGGAAACTGCACCCAAATTTGGCACTTTGGGTGCTTTAAAAATAATTAAAAAGAATAATAATTGTCAGATTGACCGACCCAACTGTTTCAGAAATTCCATTTGAGGCTGACACAACAATTGTTTGCCTAATTTAAGTTATATATGCAATTGCACACCATCACATATCTAAAATAGTCTTGAAGAGTATTATTTTTGGCACACCTAAACTTTGTTAAAATTATAGGCCATTTAGATATTAAAATACACAGGCTACAGGACACCTTCAGTAATCTGTAAATTGCTATAAATTTGCAGTATATTTGCAAAGACAAGCCAGTGTTTCTTTCGAATCATCTCCTTAAATGTGTGATAACCTTTCAACCTCTTTCAGATAATTGAGATTGTAAGTATACATTCTCAAAATTGATATGTTAAGAAAGCGCAGTTAACTGTTTGCTATAAAATGCCCACCTCTTTTCATAATTTGCTGAACTTGAAGTTGAAAAGTTCAATTTCTACCTATATAGGTATGCATATCGCAATCAATCTAGGAAACTTATAAGCATTTGTTGCCAGTAACGTAAGCACTGTAAACAATACTGATTAACTGTTTGTCATTGTGCCAATCAATCTATTTGTTTGTTACCACAAATTAGTATTGTGGCAATGACATTCAAAAAGCCATTGACTTTTTTATTTGAACAGTCTGTCATTATGTGTACAGTATCATCATTTTTTTAACAACGCGTATGTTACTAACACTCTTAAGCACCTCTTCGTTTAAAAACTCATTGAAAATTTACATATCTTCTAGGAAATTTACATGTTAAAAATAGGTGGTCCCCCAGATTCGAACCCAGGACCCCTCGCACCCAATTTCTTGTTGGCTAATGCAAGCCAACGGGTAGATACTGCCCTGGCAATATTTTCATGATCATAGCTAACTCCGGTAGACCTTTGATGTATTTGTCATTTGTAATGAAGACATGAGTTAAGTGTCACAAATGCATAAACAGAAGTAAATTTGTTACATTACTGCAAATATATGTTTAGAGAGTGGTCAGATAATTATATTATTGTAAAAATAACTATCTCCAGGACACGCACCTGTAACTAGCATAAATTCATAAATAAAAACAAAAATTTTATAATTAAACAAAATAAACAACAATGGACAAAACAAGCAGACAAACATTCAATCAAATAAGCTGAAACCAAAATGTTATTTCCATGGTAGGTAATTACAGTGAATCATACATATTTCAAAATAAGAGAGAAATCAATCAATTTCATGCCTGGTTGCAAAATTCTTCACCTTTGTAAATGGCACATTTAACTATAAGCACCAACAACCTTACACTTGTAAATGATAATGAATCCCATTCACCATTTCTACATATCTGGTGGCTATATATGCAGGTGCTTCGACGATGCTATGCTATGCTATTAAACCCATCATCCCTCAATCTTGTATTCAATTTTGTTTTTTAATAAACATTAAATTTGTAATAGTTTGCCATTCATCACGAAACATACGTTTCCTTTAAAAGGCCCCCTTTATTGTACGATAAAACAATACACATAAAAACATATTGACAACCTCAATTACCCACATGCCCTAATCAATATTTCGACAAACGACTCATTTGGCATGATCACATGACGATTTCATTTAACAGGAGATGTCAGCAATACGAAGAGTACAAGCAATTAAGCATCGAGCTGACGAGATTTGCCCGCGGCTCGCCATTGTACATAGATAACACTCACTCCGTGTCTCTACTAATCCTACCAGACATATTTACTAAATGGGCCACCAATTTTGACTGTCACTGTCAGCCTTTTCATGTTTTTCATTTATCGTAAATGTATTAGACAAGGGGCGACAAAGATAGATCAGCTGTTTGTCTCGATGTGAGATCTTAATTGCGTTTAAAAATTAAGCGAATTAAAAGAATGCTCTGCTAATGGGAGCTCTAGAAAAATGAAAAGCAACCGAAATAGATCAGCTGTATGTCTGGATCCTAAATTGGATAACTGAAAATTTGAAGCAAATTGAAAAGATTCACTTTTGAAATGAATTCCAACAAAACATTATTTATTTGTGTTTGTAAACATTTTAAGAGAAATTATTGGTGTCATATTTTGTAACTCATTGTTTCCAGACATTTTTGCAAATTTATTAGATTGTAGTTGATCTAAATTTGATATTTCCCTCTTCAATTTCAGGAAAGTATACTTTTATGATAGTTGATTAATTTTTGTACAATAAAATATTGCATTAAACATTTTCAAAGATGTTTTACCAATAAAAGATTTGGAATTGTTGTCTTTATTTTTTAAAATTCACAAGTAGGGCCTAAAATAAGGTTTTAGGGCGGGCAGGCAATTTTACATAATTAGGGCACAAAGGCTATATAGGGGCACCCACGGCAAATTAATTTGGGCCCTGGTGATAGAGAGATTGTGTTTTATGCCAATTTTCTCTATTTTTTTTGGAAAATTTATTTTAAGCAATTCTTTCAGCTTTTTTTCCATGTTGAATTTTCAGCTAATTTTTGACTCCTATATTATGTTATGATGGTTTTCTTTTAAAGAATACTATTTCCATCTTTCCCTCACTCGCCTTAATTTTCTATATTTTATTTGTTCATTTTCTTGATTCTCTTAATGTTTTGTATCAGGGCCTCCTGGAATACTCAAACCTTTGTCGCTGAGTTGCCTGACAGAATGTTGTCATAAAGAAATACCTGCACATACAGAGCTCTGACAAGAAATATTCTTGTTGAAAATATCATATGGGGTATAGCAGATTTCAGTTTCACTTTTTTCACTAAATTTAGATTTTGTGTTTTCGTTGGTTTATTATTGTATTGTATCAGGGCCTCCTAGAATACTCAGAGCTTTGTCACAGAGTTACAAGTAAGAGGAGTCGTGAAATAAAGACATACCTGTGCACTAAGGCTGATAAGAAACATTCTTGTTGAAAATATTGTAGAGATTTTAGTATTCCGGGACAAAAAGGGAAAGGGCTAGACGAGTCGTGAGAGTTCAAGCAGACAATTCATTAGGGATATGGGTGATCGCCTCTGATTGTCGATGTGGTGTCAATGTTTATTTGTTTGTTGTCTAGTTGTTGGCCCAAGCTTAATTTGTGCAGAGCTTATCACGGTTAAAAATGGAAAAAGTAAACAGATATTCAAGATTGACTATTTCTTGCCTATCTCCTCAGAATTGAGAGAGGGGAGGTATTTTCACCTTGAATTTGAACCCAAGTGAAAACACCTCCCCTCTCTTGGTTCTGAGGTGTTTTACCAGAATTTGAGCCCAATATCCCAAATTTGTGCACGTAGTGTTGATTTTTAATGCGATTTAGGTGCATGTGTAAAAAACAGAATTAAAATCTGATGCCTGATGTTGGGAAGGTCAAGATATTATTATCCTGTTAGAATGGTAACCAAAACTATCAATATGTTTAAATTCAAGTAAAGAATCATGTAACACTGCGTGATGTTTGTGACATATAGAAAATAATGGCCCAATAGTTGAGAAACCCTTGCTTAGAAACAGCTAGTAGTAAATGGTGTATACAATGTTGCTAAACTATCTGTAGGCTATAGGAATATTGCTTTTCAAGAAACTACAACTATTCATTTTGAGGATGTTTTGTTTTGTTTTTTTGCTGTGCATGTAGTACACGTAACAACTGTGATCTAGTTGGCATTTCTGCATTTTTGATTCACTGTGCTTTGTCTGAGCATTCTGAATGATTTATGGAAAAAGAGCAACAGCAAAAAGGGGACAAAGTTGTAGTGAGCTCGGTTTCAATATTTTCTCTCTCTAAAGAAAGAAAAGCCATCTCATTGAGTATAATTATAAGCCAGATATCAGCAGGTTAACATGATTGATCTTTACCACCATTTTATTTTAATATTAAATGCACATCGGCTTTTTTTTTGTACTGTAAACAGAGTTATTTTCTTAAGGGTTTAATTTTCGTGAATTTCGCGAATCAACATCTAACCACGAATATAACACCCCGCGAAAACATTCATTTATGTGTTTAGGTCTATGTAATGAAGCTTTAAAACGCTAATTTCACACGGTCGTAATTGTCTGGTTTCGCAAAAATTTCTGCTCGCGAAAATATTCCCATTTACAGTATTTTAATTTTGCATATTTTTAGGTTTTTTGCAAAATTACGAAAATAAGAAATGCTAGCGATAAGCAAACATTTGTGGTTTTAAAGTGTCTCGTCTAAATAATAAAATATAAGTTAGCAGTACAAAATGGAATTACACTAAGCATGCCTGGGTTGGCATTGTTACGCCAGGTATATTGTTATACACATAATGCAAATCTGTATTGTTGCTATACATACCATTGAACTTGAAAAGAATTTGTCACCTAACAATAAGGTATGCCAAAGCACAGGAGTTCGCTAATAATGAGTCACAAGCTCCAACTAGGTTATTGTTACTAAGTAAATTGGGTCAAAAGGCATTTAACCAGAGCCAACTGCCTTAGGATTGTTCCAAATTTTCATCAAAGTGCTGTTACAATACAACATGTATATAGATACAAAAAAAAAATTGGAAATGTTTGGAAATATGAGGGGGTATCAAAAAGTTTTCCAACTTTACCCAGAAGAAATAGAGCCAGGAATGTTATTTTATTATTTTATGCTTAAGGCATCTTTGCATACAATGTAGTCAATGTGCAAGGTAACACATTTCTCCCAGGTATAACTGACTGTCCACAAACCATTATTGTAGGGATCCTCTCTATTGACAAAATCTGTTTTTATATTTCAATGAAAATCAACATTTCAGGTCAGCCATGTTTTAATACATCATTCATAAACAGATTTCCATAATTTTGGTGTCAATAGAAAGAAAAATCCCTACCCTTTAGTATGGTATCAAACAACTAAGCTTTGGTTGTGTCCTTAAAGGTGCAATTCATGATTTTGACGTGGCCTCTTTTCTAGCTAAATAAAAAGAAGAGTACAACATAAATATACACTGAAAATTTCACTTGATTCCGACTGTTCGTTTCCAAGTTACAAGCTTTTCAGCATTTTGAAAATCCCCATAGACTACTGTGTTGTATTTATTGTCGGGGCCCCGACAATAATTAGAAAATGACACATTTTCTCACTTTTCTCAAAAATGCAAGTACATATGAAAGAATGGTTTGGGGATCATAGCATATATCACTTGAGGATTCTTATAAGCTAAAAAACTCAGGTTTGATAGAGGTGACCTTGAGGGTGAAAAGTGGATCATGAATTGCCCCTTTAAGATTTACAGGGCCCTGTAATCCTTCAAATGCGAGGACTTAATTACACCGAATGTCTAAATTTCCACCATTCAGCTTATGTAATAAGCAGGCATGTAGATGGCATCAATCGCCTCCTGTGATGAAAGTAAAACTACTTATGAGACCATTTCTGCACTATAATGTACATACAGATGAGTGACTATTCTGACAAAATTTCATTGAAATAGCTCCATCCCTTTGAAACTTTTTGATACCCCTCCTATCTTGAACTTGGTATTTGGTTTATGTCTTTCAAAGTTTTTTATCAAACATCAAAATCATATGACTCAATGCTAGAATGTCAGAATCTTCAACATATCTGACTCTTAACATGAAGAAGACTGGGAATCAAATGTCGAGTCAGTGAGACTGATGATCGGGACAGATAACTTAAGTCTCAGGTTACTTCATTATGAGTCCCAAAATATTGAGTTTGAGTCGAGTCATTTGATACTTGTTACTTGTTGAGTACAAAAATATTGCATCATCATCAGTCTGGTGGTGGTCACTGGTCACTTACACTAATTCCTCTAAATCTTTGGGGTCCATTGTGGTGACCAAAGTCATGCAAACCAAGTCTTTTAAGAAAAGTATTGGTCTAGCCCCTGGGGGTCACTTACATTGACGGGAAGTATGGGTATGTGCCGCCCTCTAGACCCCCTTTTCAAGCGTTATCTTCCGCTCTCCAAGATGCTCATTTCAATATTACATCAGTTCCGGAGACCCCATTTTCAAAGTAAATGACTCAAAATTGTGTTTTATTCAGTTTTCAACCTAATTTTGAGTGATTTTCAGTTCAAAAATATTGCAAGGCGTAATTGGTCGTATCATGGGAAAAAAGCAGTTCCTGAGACCTCAATTTCGGGAAAAAGCAGTTCTATAGACCCCATTTTTGACCCAAAAAAAATCAGTTCTGGAATATGAATACAATGTAATGTACATTATGTGCCTGCCCCTAATAAAAATTAAAAAGTTGAAGTGAGATGTCTTTTTTTGTTGAATATTTTACAGATCTAGGCAACTTACTGATATGGCAAAATTTTCGTCTTTTCTCTTCCAGGTACAATGGCTTTGCCAATATATAGCAACACATTGAGAATAACCACATGGAGAATACAAAGTAGTTTACTAATAGTCCTTATATTTATTGCATCTTCCTTAGTCAGTACACAAGATCCAGGTAAGCAATTAATGATTAGGCCAAAAAAAAAATTGTTCTGTTGCCCTCAAGTGGAATTTCTAAAAAAATTGAGGCGGTCGGGCGGAAAATAATTTTTTTTAATTATTTTTTTAAAAGCACCCAAAGTACCAAGTTTGGGTGCATTTTCCACTATTTTCAAAATATTTTGTCAAAAAACACCAAATCTGAGCAAAATTGGGTGCTTTCCCGACCCTAATATATTTTTTTAAATTTTTTAATACGGTCGGTCGATGAGGGCAACATAACAATTTATTTTTTTTGGCCTTCCAAGTTGAATACCAGAATGCAACAATCCTCCAAGTCCACTTTTTCTAAAAATTAGTTACACCCAGGAAAGACCTGCTTACAGATAGGACTACCTTTGGTGTGTAACCTAAGTTCAAGGCACAGCTGCCTGGAAAGTCTGATTATGTGTTGTAAAATGGCCCAAAACCATGGACTTGGGTCAATGTTGCATAATGCATACATATGGTATGTTATTGATTGTTAATATAGTATAGTTTGAATACATACATTGAAGAATGCAACAATGACCCAAGTTCTGCATTTTTAAATGATCCTCTGTGAAGAATTGCAAGCACATACTGCTGAAACAATATTTTTTTCACATGCTCATATGAATTATAAATAAAGTTACTCTGTGAGCAAAATAGTCATAGATTGAACATATCAAATAATTGAGGGCACAAACCAAAGAGAAACTTTATGCAATTTCCTACAACTGCTACTCAAAGTCTGCAGTGTCCAAGCAAAACTGAAGGATAATTTTATAAATTTTTCTAGAAAATAAATCGAGTGGACTTAGTCATTGCTGCATTCTGGTATCCAATACTATTGTTTATTGTTTAGTTATTATGCTGTCATCAGAATACTTTTCAAATAATTTTGCTTCAAATTAGGTTGCTATTGGGCAAATGTGAAAAGTAATATCAGCACTTACATCCCAATATCCCTCAAGTCAACTCCCATAATGTATCATCAGATGGATGAAGAAATATCATTGAGATGAAAGGTCATGTCTTGTTCATGGATGTAACAGGTTGGTTATTGCAGGGCTTCACCTTGTGACGTATGGTGCATTCAGAGTGCAGCAATTGCAGCATCTATCAATAGACTGTGTGTCGGTAGACATCAAGTGATGAATTTGCTCGTCTCTGTTTTGTTATTAAAACACGCTACAGAGTTGTTCATCACAAATCAAAAACGATGCATCCATGCGACCGCGTATATTTATCTCGCGAGGGTGGCTTTAGCTACCCGAGCGTGATGATTAAAAATATGCCGACGCATCTGATGCAGAGTTGTTGGTTCATGATGAACAGCTCTATAGCGTGTTTGAATACCTTTCAACAACAAAAATCTTCCTGAAAACGTATGAATAAATATCTAAATGTTTAAAATAAATTTAACAAATACTCATCTTGATGAAAAATACTTAGCAGAATCTGAAGCAAAATGCAAGTGTTAAAATGTTAAAATGTTTGTTTTTTGTCGTTTTCAACTGTTCCCAAGCGCCAGTCCTTGCACGTTCACGACGTGCGATGAACAGTGCACATGTATTGCGTAAGCGCACCTCCGTGTACGCTGTGCCATGGGTGACGCGCTTATTTGAATAATAACTGTGGATTCATCAGAAATCAACAATGGCACGTTCCCGTATAAAAAGATGCGATGAGTTGTTGAATTGGTGTTACATAAACACTACCGTATCCTGTTCAGAAACATTTAATAATCAAGTCGATTGTGGTCTCATATGTGTCCCGCCGCGGCAAAAGGATGCAGTTGGCGGCTCCTACATGTTGCTCATTGTACCATATCTGATGTATGTATACTAGCATATCTGATATATTCAATCAGTGTACATACTACAATAAGCAACATGTAGGAGCCGACAACTGCATCCTTTTGCCGCGGCGGGACACATATGGGGGAGTATAGATTTATGTAGGCCTTACATGAATCAACTTGCAACCATTAATTCACACACAGCAAGTTTTAAGCCCCTTGTGTAATTATTTTCAATATCCAGGCAACTAGGTGAAAATCGGCTTGATTTATGGCGCATGATCAGTTCAGATAGATAGAAAAGACATCCATCAACCTAATTAATTCCAGTGTGTCAAAAAGATCTTGCTGTTTAACCTTTTCCAGTCTGAACACTTTTTCCACCCCAGGCTGAAAGCATTTTACCTTTAAACTGACTTTGAAAGTTAAATCAAATTATCTTTAGAAATATGTATAATTCAATGAGATTTCAGCATAATAAAATACCTGTATGAACTGTACACATTGCCTGGGATAGTGTTTTTGAAGGTAGGCGACAGTGAGTGTAGTATATACTTCAGTGTTAGTTAGGGCGTCAGGGGACGCCCTACGGCAGGAAAAGGTTAAAATATCTAGCTAGTTAAAACTTACAATCTAAAATGAATTTGTGAATGAAATTAATTTTTGAGTGATTTCCGCTGACAATATTTACTCAAAGAAGAGGGTGCGCATTTTATCAAAGTGTTTATTTAGATAACTTGTTCAACACACTCCATGATAACATTATCAACATGGTATTCCACACAATTGGACTCTGTACTGTGCAATCATGAAGTACTGTATCTAACAATATCTGTGATGTACTCACATTTTCAGTTATATTTGTTTTATCATCATTCTCATGTATTTCCTGTGTAATTCTTTGAAAGAACATAATTGAACCATTTCCACATAAAATGAGAGAAGTCCCTTTTTATTTATAATTTTGTGTTAACAAGTAGGAGTCTTTTCATAATGTGGAAAAGTATGATGTGTATTATCCAGGTTTTGTGCAGTCTTTGTGTTTCCTTGGGCAAGAAACTTTACTTACTGCTCCGTGGTCGGACAGTCACGTAAAGAATAGACTCCTTCATGGGGTACGCATGTTATGCAAGTACTTGTATCATTGATTGATTGATTGATTGATTGTGCAGGGCTGTATCGTGGCATTTTACTCCATTCAGTCAAGTTGCTTTACCCGGGGGGGGCCACTTATATACTTTCATGTAGTGTCATCAGCGAGCAGACCCTCAAATTTTGTACCCTAAACACTGACCCGGGCGATATGTAATCCTAACCCTTTTCACTGACCTTTGTGTAAAAATGATACCCTTTTCACTGACCAATCGTATTATAAGCACCCTTTTCACTAACCTACCATAAAAAGCCCTTAAAAATTAGGTGAATGAGATGTCAGGAAATGGCCTGCGGTAATAGAAGCGGCATGAATTTATCGAATAGGGGATGAGTTCCAGGTGTTTACTGGATTTTTCAGAGGTTTTTGTGTTAATTCATGGTCTTAAAATTCATACTGTAATCGTCGACTACTTGTTCTTAAAATCAATACCCTAAACGCCGATTTGTGCTTCTTAAAGTATACCCTTTTTTCCAAAATAACGTGAAATTGATACCCTTATCGCGGTCCTCGCGGTCCGTGACAATTCGTAAAAACGTACCCTTTCCCTTGGATTTCTGCCTGCTGATGACCCCATGTTTACACTCAGTGGCCCCCCCCCCCCGGGTTGCTTTAAAGGTACATGGTCCGATTTTTCAAATTTAAGTTTTCACTGTCATATGAAAGCAGCAATACGGTCAAAGCAATATTATAAGATTTTGATCAAAAATTGTTTTTAGTAAAAACAGCCTAAATGAAGGAATGTAGACTATCAAAATTGGAACAACCGTTTTGATTTTATGAACAATTTTGTATTTTCAACTTGCCTATAATTTACTGTGTCAGTGATTTTATGGTTACCATTATTTAACACGTTTTCACTAAGGAGAAAAATATGAGGAATATTTTGATACCAAAATCTCAGAAAGTTTGAAAAATTGCTGACCCAATCGGACAGGGATCCTTTAATAGTTCTATAACATTTACACAATACCACCATCTTGAAAAATGCTTGTTTTCAAATGAGAGATTTTGGAAATTGACCTGACTTAGGAAATTGGCCTTCTTAACCTGCATTGTAACAATTTCACTGTCATCAGTTGTGGATCAAATGGCTTAGGTGGCTTTAAAACTATAACCAAACAGGCCTATAACCAAATCGTAACCTTATGGCCTGTAGTTATTTGTTTATCCAACAGTTCCATTCCCAGAGAAATGTTGAAGAGTAAACATCAAGTTCTGGTGGGCAGGTAAAAATCACAAGCACAATTTGAAAGAATGTGCACTGACCAGTTTATGTTGCAGATTCTCGATGAAAATACTTTGCTATTTGCTTATTTATTTATTTCAATCTTCTTTATCCTGGTTATCCCTTCAATGCACTAGCACTGTTCTTCCAGAAAAGTTTGTATGTTATAAATGGATCTGACGTAGCTAGCTGGCATATGAAACACTTGAACATGATCTGAGAGGGATCTGATTGCTGTATTGCTGACTTAACCAAGTGGAGGAATACCCCATTGACTTGTAGTTATTTGTTATATTTTCATTCAACTTTACAGGATTCCAAATTTGGTACATGTACTTTGATTAGTTCTTATTTACGGTCTCAAAGAAACAAAGATATATATATACATTAGAAATACTTATTTACGGTCTCAAATAAACAAAGATATATATTCATTAGAAATAAACTGGGAAAATGCGTATATGGTGCTTTATCCTACAATTGTTTTGTTTATTTGTGCATAAAGTCTCGGAGAATCATTGTACTAATATAAAGACCATTGCTTATAAACCTGTGTTTGCAAGGAGATGTGATGGGTTTAGGTGACTTCAACTAATAACCAAGTCATAACCCTTTGGCCTGCAGGTATTTATTTTCCTAACAGTTCCGTGTCAGGATATATGAGAATTTGATCAATTTCAGAGAATATTATATTATCAAGTCCTTAGCCTTAGAACAATATATATTAGATGTGTACCTCCAGGATTTCAGTCTGTTATATACTGAAAAGACTTCTTGTCAGGGCCGTACGAGAGAGGGGGGACTGGACAGAGGGGGCACTTCCCCCCCCCCCCCTGGCTCGAAAAAGTGGGACGCTGGCGGGCCAAATATCAAAATATCGGGACTATATTTTAAATACTTTTACTGTCCCGAGATAAGTGTCCCATAAATTTTTAGTCAAAATAAGCCAATTTTAGCACAAATATCAAGGTTTTATATCGACTTTTGGCTGAAAACAGCAAAATGTTCGCGCGCATTACAAACAATTGAGAGTATATACATCGGAACGAAACATGACTTTTGGAACGGTAAATGTGTTTGCCCCCCTTGGCTTACATGCCTTCGTACGGCTCTGCTTCTTGTGAAGCGAATGAGCTGACATGGCTTTAACATGCACCGTCTAAATTTTACCTACAGTAATAACCAAGTCATAACGTTTTAGCCTACAGTTATTTGGTTATATTAAGCAATCTCATTAAATGAGAATTTGCAGAATAGTTTTTATGGGTAGGTTGCAACATAGTAGATGTAAACCAGACTTTGAGCACAAACAGTACCTACAGCCATGGATGAACCAAGAAAGATCATAATCCAGACTTTCTAGAAATAGGCTCAATCTCAATAATTGCACTATGGGCTGATGATAGGGGATCAGATGGCATTAGATGACATAAATTAATAACCAAGTCATCACCCTTTGGCTGGCAATTACTTATATGCCCAATTAATCATTCAGTGAGAATTTTGACTCTTGTGAGCATTTTGAAGACATATTCCTCACTAGACATTTACTTGCATCATCTGAATCAAGTTCCTATAAAGCAACACGATCAACTTTGACAAATAGTTCATCATAAAACTGGTTTTGTGCATAGTGGACTCCTAAAATGTGGATATTTCATTGAATATTACAATGTTAACCAGTTCTTTATGTGTGAAAACTCTTTCATTTTGAGTAGGCCTACATGGCATGTTTGGTACACTGATGAAATTTTGACCTAAGGATATAAGATTTCATGAGTACATGTATGGTTAAGAGTTAGCCCAAGTAACAAAAATTACAAGTTGATCATCCGGACTTTAAAAAAAAGTTGGCGAGGGAGGTCCTTATTATTTGCTATTTTTCAGTAATTTACTATTCATTTTGGGCTTATTTTCAACAGCTGAATGTTTGCCATATTACTAGGAGGCAAATGTTATTTCCTCATTTCTCTACAACTACTACCCCAAGATGGAGAAATTATGTTTATAAATGATACCCAAACACTTGTATTGACAAATTGGTGAGGGCGGGGAGGATCATCCGTTAATTGGCCAAAAAGCTGGTTGCCTAAACACGAAATGGCTGAAAGTTGGCAACAAATTTTTATTAAACTCATCATGTTGAACCGATGTGTCTCTGATATTCATGTCAAAATATTAGTTGGCCGAGACTCAAGCATCCTCTACCCAGTATGTCAGCAGCATATAAGTTTGCTACCATTCATAAAGTACTGCATGATGTAATTGAAATTAGCTATGCGGCTAATAATAAACCAATTACTTGTACCTCTGACATTCTGAGGAATGGTGACTACTCGATCATCATCACGGAATAGGTCATTTACTGATGCAGGAAGGCTATAGTCTTGACCGTTAGACCTATATATCATAGTTGAATGGGAAGGACATTACTGATGCAACGTAGCCGATATGTAGGGTCAATTTTAGGTATTTTAGGGAATTATATGACATAAGGCTCTCCATGATATTTAAATGTAAGCGGAATCAAGAACCCCTAAAAATCTCTCATAAAATGTAAAGCTCAATTTATACTTAAAATATGTCCCATAAGGGCTCAATTGAACATCACCGTATAGACCCCAAATGTACAAATAATGTACACTGTTTTGGTATGCACGTCAATGACCGAAACAGTGTATGTTATTCTTACGTTAAGGTGATGTGCAACTGAGCCTAAGAAGTGGCCGCAAAATTCCATAAAAGGTAGATAGTTCTAATATTATTTAGATAAAGGCATGGTTTTACCTCATGGATCATATTTCTAAAAGAAAAATAACTGAATCATAAATACTCTTAAAATAACATTTTCAAAAAAAGAAAGAAAAGAAAAAAATGGGGCTTTGAACATATGTATTTTTATTTTTAGAGACGAACACATCCATTGCTGCTAGTATCTATCTACCAGTGTGTACTGTAAGATGTCCAAAAATAGTGGACATTGAGTTTGACATTTGATGATTAAACTTTGATTGCTATCGGACATGTTTATATAAAGGTTATCCATCGTGCTAGAGGCACCTTTATTTAAATACATCAAGCTTAAACCTAGTCAATGCTATTTTGTTTTCCTTATCCAAATATATCAAATGCAAACAATAAATATATTTGGTATTGTCATTGGCTTAAATGGTCAGTATTAGAGATCGGCCCAGTTGAAAGTATCACAACATTTTTTCCCATTATTTTTTGTGAAGGAATTTATTTTTACTTTTTCTTTGATCAAAGTGGACTATAACAATTTAGGATGCCTTTTATTTGATGAAAGTAGCATTAAAACATGTTTTAAATGCATTTTCCGACCAATGTATCTTCAATTTTTATCAAATTTATGAATTTAGCGTACTATTCAATTCCACTTTTACTGTAATCCAATAATTGTTATTGTTGAGATTATAGTACCAAAATATTTTATTTTGATATTTTAAGGCTGAAACATGTTCCATTTTTGAGATAAGTTTAAAGGTACCTTGTTACAGTTACAATGAAAATATTAACACAGTATAAACATATATGTGCCCTGTCATATCTAAAGGTACCTTAATACCGGCATAGTAAATTACGAGATACGGGCCATTGAAGCTAAGCATAGTAAAAAATCACGTCCAAGGTTGAATTTCTAATTTCATCAGAATGGTTATCATTGAAGTGTATTCTATCATATTAATCAGGTTCCAACATCCAAAACATAAGTAAAATGTATTAAAAACCAAGCTAAAAATCATCTCTCCATTCAAGATTTACTAAGTACAAAAACTTCAAACTTGATTTTCTCAGAACTATAGTTTTCTTAATCAGCTCAATCCCTTTTACCAATTTTGGTGTAGCTTCGCAACCGAACATCCAATAACCAAAAGCAAGGTGTCATTTGAAAGCTTAAAATCTCAGCTTTCAGATGAGACCAAAAAATCAATTTTGATTTTGCCGACCTTAAAGTACCTTTCGATATGACAGGACACATATGGAAACGAACATTAAATTGCTTAATAAAATCCAAACAATTATACTGATTCAAATAAAAATTGAAACGAAATCGATTGTCTTAAGATATGATCTCTCATATAAAATTGGGGGAAAAAAATTCAAAAATCAGACCATGATGTACTCTTAAAGGAGCATGGTCCGATTGCTTCAACCTTTTTTCAAACTTTTTAAAATTTTGGTACCAAAATATTGCTCATATGTTTCTCATTACCCATGTGAAATTTTATGCCTGAGATATGTTTGGTTTTGGCAATACATATGAAAATGTGTCTAATTATAGTAACCATAATTATTTTTATACAGTAACAAATAGGCAGCTCTGAAATACAAAACTGCCCATAAAATCAAAAGTGTTTGACCGATTCAGCTGAAATTTGAAACTTTAGTGGTTATCTTTCATATGATATTGAAAATTAGATTTGAAATAATCGGTCCAAGCTCCTATAACTAAATTCATATATATCATAAAATAATTTATTAAAATTTGAAATGTTGTCCAATGCACCTTTAACCATTTTCAAAACTAATCTAATTTTCCTGCCTGAAGAAAATCAACTCTGAAAAGGCAATTTCACAAACCATAACACGAAAGAAGAAAAAAACAATTACGAGAGCTTTTTGCACGGCATATAGAGAGAACTCCTTGCAGGTATATAGTAAAGTAGCTGTGAGCAGGCCTGCTTAAAATTCAAGTTCAATTGTAGTAATTCCCACTTGACCATAGCCTGGGATCATATTTCAATTACTCATCCTAAGACAAGCAGTTTGGAGTGAACAAAGACAGGGTACTATTAAAAGCCTCTGCACATTTGATATAGGCTTTGCACAATTTTGACACTACTGCTCTATCATTGCAAATTTGGAATTGGGAATTGAAAAAAGACGAAATGAGTGACAGTGGGTTTGGATTTCATTTTCCACCGAGCTACTTGATCACTGGTGAAAAAGGCAAAATTTGATGTGTGTGTTGATCAAATCAGTCTAAATACCGTATTTTACCTATAGATGTTCTTAAATGTATCAAGAAATTGACTTTTGCTTATATAGAAGATATATTTCTTTCATTTACTGCTGTCCAAAATATCCACCGTCCCAAAATAGTGTGGTTTAAAGGAAGCAGTTAACCCATTTTAAAGTAATACATTCTTCTGTTTTCCAGTAAATTGCTTTTCACATTTTTGTATCAAAGCTAAATGCAGGCCCGTGCCCAGGGGGGTGCGGTGGGGGCGTCGCACCCCCAAATTTGACAATGTACACAAAAGGTCCACAAAATTCCCTTAATGTCCACCAAAAGAACACCTAAAGCACCAAAACAGGTAAATGTAGGTTGTTTCTTATTAAAATACTACACAAAATGCTTGTAAAACTACTGAAAATCTTTTTTATTTGGCATGTCACTTTTTCAAAACCAATAAAATTAGTTTAGGGTCGATCAAAACGAACATTTTTCCTCCAAAAAGTCCACTTTTTGAAAATTTGCACCCCCTTGAAAAAACCCTGGCTACGGGCTTAGCTATTAATGGTTTGAGCGGTATTCTAGTGTAGGCAAGCTTTGCGGTAGGCTTCGTATCTGTGCCCCAGAATTACCAAATTCTGATTTTTGTGGTATTTCTATCATGGAACTCTCAAGATTTTTGGCCTTGAGTGTAGCATGCAATATTAGGCCTAAAAAAATTGTTTGATTGACGTAACCCGACCGACCCTATTTTTACCCTGACCCTAAATAATATTTTTTTGAGCATGGTTAAAAACCTCCAAATCCCAAATTTTATGGGAATCTATCCACGTGGGCCCGAGATATGGCTTGCAGGACATTCAAAATGACAAATAAAAGAACTTACAGAAAAAGTGAAGATGTTTTTGTATATGTGTCGTATATTTTGTGTTCTTGTATGTGAAACATAGACTTTAAAAAAAATCTGACTTACCTACCCTATTTTTTTTTTCTATGTTACGCCAATCAAACAATATTTTTAGGCCTTATTGATAATGGTAAACAAATGTAAGTTACAATACTTGATTTATATGTTAAAAGCAGATCTCCACTTTATGTTGACTGGTGATAAAACGCTTCCGGGTGCAATTCCCATTTTTGTACATTTACATTTGATAAAACATTCACAATTATAGTTTAGATGCACAACACTAAAATTATTTGGCACTGGCACCAATGGTTAGGTTTTAGAAATACAGCTGTAACTTTTTTTATTGGTTTGGATTCTCCCAAAGATAGTGTCATGATCTATATAAAATTTAAATTCTTTCAAGTTTTTTACAAAATATCATTTTTCATTTTACCGTGACTTATCTACTCTTAAATTCATTGACCAATATTTAGTGGTGTGCTACTGTAACATATCACTGTTGTGTATGCTGGTGCATATGAATCAGTCATTACAGTGAGATTTGATAGCAGACTACCACAGTGTGACCGGCCAGCCATTCCAAATATGGCTGCCTCATCTCCAGAGTTCACAATACACAGGGTGGCCCAAGTGATAGACCAATTATCTGTCATCTTCAGTAGATAGTAATATAAACCGTGGGTAATAATTGCGTGATAAATTTGATTTCTCATGACATCGACATTTTTGTCCTCTGAAACATTTCATGATGTTCATGTTATTATGTATTTTGATGATGTGATCATGAATAGGTGAGTGGGACGATATTTATGAGAGTTTCTGAGTATTGTCATATTTATCTTTTAAAATAACATCACCATTTATGGTCTTGAGCATCTGGAATAATGATGAGGTTTATTGGAATGATAGAATGTTCTTTCAAGATAAATATCAACCTTTTTCTTACATGAATATTTTACTGCCCAAATTGTCCCCAAATTGCACTGTATTTTTAACACGAATATGATATCCAATTACCCAGTTCTCTGTGTTTCAGAATTTTTAGTTATCTGCTCTATCTATCATAAACAGTTTTGGTTTAATAAAGTTTGTGAATTTGGAAGGTGTGGGATCATGACTGTCCCAACGCAAACAAAACTGGCTATTTTAAAGCTAGACACTTCAAAAAGTTTTTTAAATAGCTCATTTCGTAAGCTATTCTATAGTTTTTCACTGATGTTGATAATCAAAATCTTTCACAATCATTTTAGAAGAAGAATTGTGGGGGAAAAAATTGGGCGCTTCTTCCAACAGATGTTGTACTTGTAGTAAGCGTAATTTATAATGTCTCTTTACATGTTATTTTGTTGCAGTAGTATTAGGTCTAAAAACCTACCTACCCTAATTTATGTTACGCTAATCAAACAATTATTTGAAGCCCTTATTGATAATGAGACATGAAATTATTTAGATGTTGACTTTTCTCGCTGTGGCATCATTCCAGGTTGATTCATAATGGAATAGCCTCCCTACAATTGTGATGAAAGAAGATTTGAGGGCCCATTTCCCCGTAAATATCGTAATATACCTTTATGTGTCATCTTGTAGTATTATTAATCCAACAAGACATTTGGATGTTGACATTTCTCGCGCTGGCATCATTCCATGTTAATTCATAATGAAATGGTCTACAATTGTGATGAAAGAAGATTTGAGGGCACCCTTCCCCGTAAATGTCATAATATACCTCTATGTGTCATCTTGTAGTATTATTAATCCAGCAAGACATTTGGATGTTGACATTTCTCGCTCTAACATCATTCCATGTTAATTCATAATGAAATGGTCTACAATTGTGATGAAAGAAGAGTCGAGGGCCCTTTTCCCCGTAAATGTCTTAATATACCTTTATGTGTCATCTTGTAGTATTATTAACACAACAAGACATTTGGATGTTGACATTTCTCGCTCTGGCATCATTCCAGGTTAATTCATAATGAAATAGCCTACAATTGTGATAAAAGAAGATTTGAGGGCCCTTTTCCCCGTAAATGTCGTAATATACCTTTATGTGTCATCTTGTAGTATTATTAATTGGATGTTGACATTTCTCGCTCTGGCATCATTCCAGGTTAATTCATAATGAAATAGCCTACAATTGTGATAAAAGAAGATTTGAGGGCCCTTTTCCCCGTAAATGTCGTAATATACCTTTATGTGTCATCTTGTAGTATTATTAATACAACAAGACATTTGGATGTTGACATTTCTCGCTGTGTGGCATCATTCCAGGTTGATTCATAATGAAATGGTCTACAATTGCGATGAAAGAAGATTTGAGGGCCCCTTTCCCTGTAAATGTCGTAATATACCTCTATGTGTCATCTTGTAGTATTATTAATACAGCAAGACATTTGGATGTTGACATTTCTCGCTCTGGCATCATTCCAGGTTAATTCACAATGAAATGGTCTACAATTGTGGTGAAAGAAGATTTGAGGGCACCCTTCCCCGTAAATGTCGTAATATACCTATATGTGTCATCTTGTAGTATTATTAACACAACAAGACATTTAGATGTTGACATTTCTCACTGTGGCATCATTCCAGGTTGATTCATAATGAAATAGTCTACAATTGTGATGAAAGAAGATTTGAGGGCCCTTTCCCCCGTAAATGTCGTAATACCACGTGTATCAAAAAAAATTGTGCACGGATTAAAACTGATTTTGACCTTGATAAAAGCACCAGATCATAATTTTCTTGTTATTGTAATAAAGCAAATTTAATAAGCTTTCAAATGCAAAATAAATGATGGAAATCGGATGAAAAATAAAAAAGATATGACCAATTTTGTAAGTACGTCTCTTTTTCTTCCATTATAAGCAGATATTACATGTCACAATTACGGGTTATGGCATTATGATAAAAGCTAAAAGAACTTACAAAATTTGTCATATCTTTTTTATTTTTCATCCTATTTCTAAAAATGTTTCTGCATTTGAAAGCTTATTTAATCTACTTTACTACAATAACAAGACAATTATGATTTGGTGCTTTTTTTTATCAAGGTCAAAATCAGTTTTAATCTGTGCACAATTTTTATTGATATACGTGGTATACCTTTATGTGTCATCTTGTAGTATTATTAATACAACAAGACATTTGGATGTTGACATTTCTCGCTCTGGCATCATTCCATGTTGATTCATCGTAAGCTTCTCCTAGTCATCTTCTTGCTGCCGGCTATAGATCATTTTCACGGCTGCACCTGCTCTCCATGTATTGTCAGTGTGATCAATGGTCATCTAGATGATCGCAGGAAACGGCCGGCACTTGGATGTAGTGTTGACGTTTCCGTATGGTTTCCCTTGTAAACTCCCCATTGCTTTAAAGGTTACATTGTTACTTTGGACTTACTTGTGACCATAATTGACAAAACATAATATTGACCAATCGGAGTAATCGATTTATTTGCATCGTAGACTAGGACTGAATTTCATCAACTGTTTGGACACATGCATGATAGATTAAACATGGGTCAAACAGTGGCCCAGGAATTCAAAATACAAACATTCAATATTGAAAAATAATTTTCTGTAAAATATGAAGCAACTTAGGTTTAGTTAGCATTTCAGAAACCAACCATATGTGTGGTGCTCTGGCATAATGAGCGGAAAGTCGCGATTGAAGATCTTGAATAAATGGCTGCTAAAGTAAAAATCTAATGAAAAGATCAAATTTCTTTTTTTTACATAAAACAAATAAATGCATT